>JAJMFV010000074.1:0-10933 GCA_030568425.1 Ambrosiozyma llanquihuensis | reverse complement strand
TTTCGTGCATACCTCTGTGAATAACATGGATGATCAATGCTAATGAAGGACCATCAATATAATGGACGAATTGAGTCTTGATTAAAGCATCCAATGCATCATTGGTATATTTGGTAGGGTCACCAATAGCTTTCAAAAGGGTTGGAACCAACTCTTGAATTTCAGGGTTTCTGATAACTTCACCAAATCTTTTCAAAGACTGATCAGCAGCTTTTCTGACTTCTTTATGTGAATCGTTCAAAACACCAACAATGTTAGGAACGATTGTTGGTAAAGAAGCAGATAATTGAGTTGGATCTAAGTACGCCATGGAACCTAATAATTCAACAGAACCTTTCTTACTTCTCCAAGCAATATCATCCAAGTTACTGATAGCCAATGGAATCAACTTTTTGACACCAAAACTGGTTGTGTTTTTCATTATCATTCTGGCAGCATAATCAGTTGCTTCTCTAACTTCTGCAGATTGATCACCTAAACTCTTCAAGACAATAGGCAAGATTTCAATGACATATGGTTCGAACAGTGGACCTAAAGATTGTGATAGACATTCAAAAGCAAACGAGACACCTTCTCTCTTCTTGGCGTCTTTTTTATCATCTGAAGCTTCAGTTAGGTTACGAATGATATCGTTGTCCGCCAAAGCCTTAATACCAGCACCTTTAACCAAACCTGCAATACCATATGCAGCTCCTCTTCTCTGAGCCAATGATTTTCCAGCAACTAACTTTTCGAATAGGTCATCGAAATAGGAGCTCAACTTGGTCTTTGTGACGGCAACTAATGGAGCAATACATTCTGAAACGGCAAATTGAACATCTTCGGATGGTGTGTCTAACGCCTTCAATAATCTGGTAACAATATCATCGATTCTTGGATCTGATTCATCCAAGTGATGAGCTAGATTACCATACAGAATAATGATACTTTCTTTGATGTGATCTTGAATCTTACTTCCTTCATCTTTGGTGGCTAATCCTGCTTCAAAGATCTCAATCAAGATCTCAACATTTGATTTACCCTTTGCATTGATGATACTCAATCCAGCATCTTGCAATTCATGTCTGACTTGTTCTTCTTTATCACCTAGTGCTTTACCATCGATTAAGAATCTGAAAACTTGCTCGACGGAGGAAGAATCGTTGAAAATAGAAGCCAAGTGTTTCAAGCACAGAGCAACACCACTTCTTTCCTCCCAGGTATCGACATTCTCGTTACCAGTCTTGATAACTAATCCAAATTTGTCCTTCTTGAGCGCAGGAGGTTTTTCTTTGAGTCTGAAGTGATCCAAAAGTTGATTCAAGATTTGAGTGAATAACTCAGGAGATTTCAAATCAATCACTGATTGAGCTAATGCTTTACTGATTGATAGTCTGATACCGTTATCTTTGTTGCTCAAGTATTCAATCAACTTCTGAGGAACAGATTCATCAAGTTCAAATCCACTGTCTTCCCAAATGGTCTTAGCAGTAGCTCTATTGTTATCTTCGTTATCAAAGCATGCGATCCATAGTTCAGCATTGAATTTCATGTCAGTCAAATCGAATTCTTCATCCAAAGCCTCCAACACCGCAGTTCTAACAAAAACAACAGGTTCTATGGCCTTTGAAATAATCAGCTTCAAATCAGAATCAGAAGTGTTGATTGAAATATTTTGAGATAATGCAAAGAAGCAGTCCTTAGCAAGCTTGGCTTTACTTGGAACAGTCATCAAAGTTAGCAAGTGATCAATGATAGATGTTCTTGGGATGGAATCGTCCTGGAACACTTCACAATGAGCGGAGATGATTTCTATTGCCAATCCAAGTTGTTCTTCTTCTGGTTCATCTTGACTAAAATCTGTCTTTATTTGAACCTTACCCTTGTGCTTCAAAGAATAGTTCATACCGTTTTCAATAACTTTAACAAGTAATGGTAAGATGTACATTAATGTCAATGAATCAAATAGTAATTTATCGGAGGACATCTTCAAACTGAACAGTTGAGAAGTTAGCATTTCAATCAAGTCTTTACCAGTATATTGCACAGGAATTGATTCAATCTGATACAATCTCAAAGTGGTGGCACCGATCCAATCCATTCTGGAGATACCTGTTAATCCATTAACTGAGAAGACAGATGACATGATTAAGAAACAGCTGGTTGATAGAGATCCGACCAATTGTCTACAGCTGTGTGAATTCAGTAGGTCTAAAATCTTCGAAATTGCAACAGGGAACCAAGTTTGTTTACCGTTATCCACTTTGGAGGCCTCTTTTGAAAGTGAAATGATAATCTCAAGAGAACGGGAAAGTTTATTGTAGTCAGACTGAACGGAGGATCTTATCTCAGTTTCAAGTTTGAGTTGTTGATTAACCAATGTTTGCTCTTCCTTAGTCAATTTCTTCGCAACGTGCTTCTTAGCAGCAACTTCTTTACGAACGCTCTCTTCCCATTTCAGGTCAGCGTAGTCTTTTGAGTTTTTGCTGATTTGCTTAGCCTTTCCTTGAGTGGATAACACGTCAACCACCAATTCACCTTCTTTACCTTTCCAAATACTTATCTTTTCATCGTCGATTTCTTGTAATTGGGAGATATCGAGGTCAGATTGAATGATTTTGATAAGCTTTGGGACGATTGAATCTGTGGAGATGAATGAAACAACGGCAAACACCTTACATGCAGCATCATAAAATTCTCCTCTTTCATTACTCAACAGAACATCAGCGGTTTGGTCAACAATTAGCTGAGAGTGCTTTGAGACAACATGACCTGGATCAATGTTTGATCTTTGGCAAATACCAACCCAACCATTCTTGAGAGCTTTCAGTAATTGTGGATGATTAGTAGGAACCAATAACTTGACAAGAACTAATTCTAGGGTATCTTTGTCCACGCCGGCTGAATTCTTTGTAATGGCAGAAATAAATGGCAGCAAATAGTTGTAACCAATACTGAGTTCCGAGTCATTGGTGGACTGAATTTTCAAGTATCTAATTAAAGCAGCAACACAAGATGCACCAACAAATTCCTGATTTAACAAGTAACTTTCTTCAAGCAATGAAACTGCCAATCTTCTAACCTTAGGAACAATGTTCAACGACAAACATGAATATAACCAAGAAAATCCATACTCGTCAGATTCTGAGACTAAGGTCGAAGTTAAGCCAAATAATGATCTAACAAACCATTCTTGAACATCTTCAGTGGTATGTTTAACGTACAGCGTTTCATTGGTAATGATGGCCTTTTTAAGTTCGTCGATGGAAAATTTAGTGGAGATATCAGATTCATTTAGCAAAGATTCATCATTTGTGAAATCCTTAAAAGTTAAGATCGTCGCAATCAAAGCGTAACCAGCTCCAATCAATTTGTTTGTAGTTGAAGGCAAAGGAGATTTTATACATTCATCGATTGTGGCAATTAATGATGGGGATATAGTCTTTAAGAATTCGATCATTGCTGGGGTAGCAGTTGGTAATCCGAGCAAGGATTTGGCCAATGACACTGTCCAACATTTTCTCAGATTTTGTTTCTTTTCTTTTAAGCCAGAGAGTATCAAGTCAAGCACTTTTTGGTCGATTTTTTGTGACTGTTCAGTTTGTAGAGAATGGATAACAAAATCAAACAATGTTGAAGTCAAGGCAGATAATGATATTTCATTTGAATCTTTAACAATTATAGGAATCAAGTCGATGATGATCTTGTTGATAGTAGATGATGCTGATTCCTTTGGCACTGAATCCAAGATGTTTGCAAACAGCACTTTTTGATCAGCAGCAGTACCAGCCAATGTTTTTAAGATTTTGAACAGTTCATCAACAAGTGAGTTCAAATTTGATTCGGATGTGGTTGTGTTTGATAAAATGGTGATTAATGATTCAGCTGAACCGAGTCTAACATGCTCCTTAGGAGATTTCAAGGCGGCAATTAGCTGACCCAAGAATTTACCAGTTGATAAAACGTGCAAGATATCAAAATCAGTGGAGTTAATTCCATCAAAGAAATATGGAGACAATCTAGCAAAAGTTAACTCAGAGTTTCTCAAAGCTGACTTTTCTAAACCTGGAAGGATTGTAGTTTGTAATTCTTCAGCAGATGAGATAAAAGTGTAGATATATGATTGGAATGATTTCAAAGCCGCAGGAAGAGGTAGTATCTTTGTTGCCAAAGCATCTTTAACGAAATATGAAGATATTAAAGAGTGATTTTCTTTCAGGATATCAAATGAATTGTTTGACTTCACAGCTTGAAGAGAAACAGCAGCTTTGGAAAGCAAACCAATATGAGACAGGACACCGGAGATAGGAAGCTTTGGGTTACAAATGTATTTTATGAAAACTGTTGTATAAATTGGATGTGCTTTCAAAACTGAGTATAGGCCTAACGTTATTTGTCTTTGAGCAGAATCAACGATTCTCTTGCTATGACGCTTCAAATTTGGAGAAGTAACAAAGTCTTCACACTGCTGTGATTCCATGATTGAGTTCAAGAGGTTGACAGAAGAAGAAATGTAATCATTGGCAAGCAATTCAAACTCTGATGTGGTAGAGCTAGCCAATTGGATCAAGAAGAATGTGTTCCAGTCTAATAACACTAACAAATCGGTAGTTGCCAATGGTTTTGATGAAAGATCATTGATGTATTTTGCAAACACTTTGAAATATTTATCTGAATCGTATGATAAGAAAAATGTGAAAGATTGTAAGATCAAGGAGTCAAATTTTGAATTCAAAGGACTGTTGTAATATGTTTTCAAAAAGGATAGACAGATCAAGTTAAGTTGAGTTGAATCCAGCTTTGAATGTTCAACTTTCAGTATTGCATTTAGTTTTTGTATGGAGTTGATCTTTGCATTGGTAGACGAGGTCTTGAGAAGTCGAAGCTGAGGAACAACTTCAGACTCCCATAGCCCATCACCAGAGACATCAACAGTACTATCTCCCATATTAGTCTATAGCAGTTGGGTGGTGTTCAAGTGAGCAAAAGTGTTGTTTCCCCCGTTCTCTACACCTTGCAAAGAGGTTCCCCTTTCTTCTCCCATATCCGCAAAGTCACCACTCAAATTTTTCACCCTCTTCGGCTGACGTAAGCGTGTGCGTCATCAGGGGCGTGGCAGACTCAGTAATCTGCATAAAGCGTCGATCGGCGCGTCGGCAAGTCGCTCCTGAATAATGTGGCAGGTGAGATTATTTTGAATCGTGGCACATTATATATCGCAGGCACATTCTTTTCGCGTCTGCCTCGGGGGCAGTGGGTTACCCAATCTGGTTAAATAGGGTGCGTGGTTTTTTTACTCCTTTCGAATAATTGAATCGCCTGTTCTGTGACAGGGATTCCAGACTATCACACAGGTGTACCGCATTTTGACCTAATATTACACTTGTTTCACATTCTTATTCATCAGACTTCACTTCCAATTGATTGTTATCCTCCATAACACTGAAACAAAGACCAACTGATCAAATTAAACTCAAATTCACACCAGTCAACGTCCACCATTTCTCTTGCTATTTTTTCCATAAATCAAAAAGAACAAAATCAACCTCACCAAAACTGCCAAAATCACCAAAAAAAAATGCAAACTGTTGACGACGTATTCTCAATGCAATCTCGAGAAGATATCATTGCTGAAAAGATTCTGAAAAGAGCAGAAATCGCCAGGATCACAAGACAGTTAAAATCAAAGCTCTTCAAAGCTGGTCTTAAAGTTCGTGAAAGTCAAGGTAAGATGGTCACTGGTTCTTCCATCAATTCTTCCCCTTCATCTTCTCCAGTGAAAGATCAGCATCAACAGCACCAACATGAACAACAGCATCAGTACTTCAATCTTGCCACCCCTTTGAAGAGAAAATCGATGAATGTTCATGATTTGGAAGAAACCGATGACGATTTCTCTTCTCCTGTGAAGAGACTACATAACAGTAGCATTCCATCATCTCCATTCTACTCTCAAGCAAGTTCCCATCATGACCACCATCCAAAAACAAATAATCAAAAGTCATCTCCTCTGACTCAACTACCACCAAAGACCCCACCTGCGAACAGGTATGCCACTTTGAGCGATGCCGCTTTACAAAAGACTCCAAGCCCTCAAAAACCAGTTACTTCTGCCTCTGCAGCTTTACAAACTGCATTGTTTTCCACACCAAGATCAACTTCTGCCTCCCCGAGAACCAGAGAATTGAAGACTCCAAACTCCAAAGTTCGTCATGATAGTGAAGGTGCTGACTTGTTATTATATTTGTCCAATTCGCCAGCAAGAACAACTTCTTCAAAGGACAAAGACTACAACCAACTGTATATGAACATCCTATCAACTCCAAAAGTGTCACAGGTCAACACTTCAAACATATCCATTGAAACCACACCTACTAGAACCTCTGACCAGACACTTCCTTTCATCACATCCTCCATTGCATTCGCCAACACCACCTCCTCTACATCCAAGCCTAATTCCAAATCTGACTCGAAATCCAACACAACCACCAACTCTGCATCCGCCACCTCTACCAGCACAAACCCAACTACATCATCATCTCAATCTAACACTCTCAAGCCAACGATAGCAGCATACTCCTCCTCGAACATGCTTCCTATGCCAACAACCCCAAACTCCTCATCCTTAGCAATGCTCCACTCAAGCTCACTACTGAACACCCCAACCTCTTCAAACTCAAACAACATCCTGAACTTATCAAGGTTCCATACACCAGCAACACCAACAAGCAACAGACTCTCACAAGCCTTAAACTCAAAAAATCTAAACAAGACCCCGGGTTTCAGTATGTCTGATTATGTTAATATCTTCACACCTTCTCCACGACATGCCAGAACGCCTGATTTTTCGAATTTGGGTGGTGGTGTGGTTAGACCTTCAGTTTTGGTGTATTCTAAAGAGTTGAATGGGATCACTTCGACTCTTACTGGGAACCATAATTCGAATAATGGTTCGAAAAACAATGAATCGCTTTGAATTTAAAGTGTGAATGTTTTGTGTTTGTCGTAGTTGACTATATTTATATATTCTTGAGGTTGAAAATCAGTTGGTTTTTTTGCCTGTTTTGTTTCCTTGTCGTTTGTTTTTCATTTCACGTTGTTTTGTGTTTTTGTGTTTTTGTTGTTTTGTGTTTTGTGTTTTGTGTTTTTCGTTGTCACTTTGATTGCTTCTCAGTTGATATTTTGATAGTTACTGTCTGAACCGGTCTCTAAACCATCATCATCGCCCACCACCACCACCAGCATCATCATCATTAGCATCATCATTAATTTCTAATTCTTTTCTTTTTCCTTTCCAGTCTTTGCAGTCCTTGAATTTTTCAGTTTTTTAGTCTTTCCCGTTTTCCAGTTTTACAGTCCTCATCCTCTTTGGTTTTTACCCACTCACTCATAAATACGAACCAAATTATTTTCTTTGGTTTAGTACTCTTTAATAAATTATACTGTCTTTAACAATACCTTGTAGTACACCATCACATAGCACAACCCGAATCACGTTCAACAGATATTGGCATTCGAGAAGTAGAGTAGCTGCTACGGTTGGTGATCGTCATTTATATCCCTTTATGTTTTATTTGGAATGGGTCCGATGAATTAAATTTCAACTTAGCATTTAGTAACTTTGGCAACTATCTAGATGTTACTTTCGACTCCAGTGGTACACAGCAGTAAATACTACAAACCTGCCTACTATTCATACATGGAAATATGAAGAATGGTTTAAATTGGGCTAAAAGAATATGTAAATAATAGACACTCTAAAACACTATTCAAACCTTCCCAGGAAAATGTATTTCCTATTCTTCATAAAGCAGATGCTCGATGATATAAAAGCCAAACCAATCAATCATGTACCACTTCCATCTTGTCTTGATATCCGGAAAAATTATTCAAAGATACCAATACAAGATGGATCTGGCATATCATTAACCTATTTGACTTCAATCTCGGCATTTTTATTCTGACCACCGCCACCATAGCAATAGCTACAAGACACTGAAATCAGATTTGTGCACCGTTAACATGGTGAAAACTCTCTTGAATGAAAAGCTGACCAATATCAATTGTGTTTAAGCTAGTATCTGGAGTCTTACCTGATAACCACTAATAAACACCTCTCCCAATATATTAGATAGGGGCCCTTGTAGAGTTATCCAGGAAGAACAGAAGATTTTGGGGGGCTTTACATTGGCATGGAGTGGATAAACACAGAAACCAAGCCGATGACAGATGCTCAAAAGGATTTGGGCCTGGGGCAGGAGAAATTGCTTGCCCGGATTGGAATATCTCACTCCGACATAGAACCACGAAACGTTTGCATGATCGATGGCAAATTCTTCATCTACGATTTTGATAGTAGCACTATTAGTCGTGAATTTCAGGCCCAAGATATCATAGACTACATGAGCATAACTGACACGCAGGTCAACAAACTGGGACTCGATGTGGTTAAATTAGACTGTGAGAAAGTTCCACTTCAACTATTACAGTCAGGCGATGAGCATATAACGAAGGTTGTTGTTATGGACCGGGACGACTTCATCAAGGTGTACCAAGTTGAAGCGGGTCGATTGATAGTAGCATTGAAAGGATTGTGGTTAAACTATACAGCCGTCTTGTCAGATATTTTCAAACCCAGGTCTAGAGTGGTATGACTACCAGCTCCAACAACTTTACCCTCATTTCAACAAAATAGATCAAAGAGTATGGAAGTCAATTGATTATCGACAATGATAAATGTGTAGACCAGTGGGTATCAAAGTGACCAAATGAAGCTCCTAATACGATAAAGTCAACAGCGAAGGTTTTAGACAACTCTAAAGGGTCAGGAATTCTGGGGGAAAGCAGTGGATGTCGTGGCATATAAATCAAATCACCTGGTATCTTAAGTAATCGAATTGACTAATGATGGTAGTGTATGGTTGTGTATGGTTGAAAGAAGGGTGGGGTATGAATACGGGAAAGAGACACAGAAAGGGGTTACAATGGAGATATAAATACTTTTCAAAAGAGGGGAAGAACGGAGATCAGTTGATCAGTTGATATCAGCTGATACACATCCACTAAATTGGATGGGCTGTAGTTCAATTAATCAAGGAAAATCTCCTTTAAAAGTTTAAATTGAGCAAATGATTTGATAATTGACGCGCAAACAAAAAGGAAACAGCTTCTATTAATTAAAAGTAATACAAAACACTTATGTTCACAACACCATATAATAGAAACGATAGCTGACAACGATTTGATATTCTCTTGAGGATCTGTGATACAAGATATAATAATGAAGAGTAAGACACATTCATTGGGCATAAGGTATAGTGTGTGATTATCTCATTTTTGAGTGCAGTGCTCATCGCACCTGATTATACAGACGGTTCATTCAGAATTATTCTAAGATTGCCACCCCTTTATTGAATTATGCTGCTAAGAAGTAAAATTGGACAACAGTTCATGACAGTGCGTTTGAGTTGTTAGAAAATGGTTTGATCGAAGCTCCAACATCCGATTGACTGAAGATTGATTATAAGTTCAGAGTTACCACTGATGGACACTGGTGGAGTGATTCATATTGAACCAGCTGAAACCGGGCGGGGTATAGTACTTTGGTGTTGTGGCGTATGGTTCGACGATGGTAGTTATTGTCTCGTGTGGTTGTTTGTAATTCCGGTGCTATCAATTGTAATAGGCTGGAATCTACTTACCAATACTCTTACCTATTGATTTCCATTCTGATCTCAGGACTATTGCTTCCAACTAAACTAAATGATAAGTGATCCATTGGATCTTAACTTTGTTGATTCTTAACTCAACTTAACTCACTATTAAACTTAACTTAACTTAACGGCAAAAGTATCTTAATTGCAATCCAATGTAAAGGTAAACTTATAAAAATTAATTCTTATATCTTATTTCTTATTGCGTATTTTTTGTTTTTTCCTTCAAGTTATTCTTCTTATAAATATATGATATAGAGAACAAAACTTTTCATCTTAATTAGGCGCTTTAGACTGAACTTGTGCAATGTCCAATCTTAAAGTCACGTGTAGCTTACTTATATGCTTATGTCATCTGGTGGTGCAAGGATTAGTGCTTAGAAATAATAGCTCAAAGTGACTCTTAATGATTTAAGAAATAACAACAGCCTGGCTAGCTCAATCGGTAGAGCGTGTGACTCTTAATCACAAGGTTGCGGGTTCAAGCCCCGCGTTGGGCTTCTCTTTTTTTAATTTTTCTTTTTCAAAAATCCAATTCCTTTGAAAAGTCGTGCACCCAAGATCAATCTTTAAAATTTATTTTTAATTTTTTTTTTTTTCCTTCTTACAAGTCTAAACTCTTTGATGTATAGTGAAAAGATACTAGCTACACTGATTACTATTCAATCGACTCAGGATTTCTAATCTAATACAGAACGAAAATCACTCAAAGATGGTTTCCAAGTTAAGATCGAAATCAAATTCGGCAAGACAATCGAAGAGTGAACCCATCGAGGCACAGAAGGATGTCCAACTAACCAAAAAGAGAAATTTCCAAGAACAAGAAGAAGAAGAAAGTTCCGAATCAGATGAAGAGTTCGAAGTGAATGGTCTGATCGATGCTGAAGCAAGTGAAGATGATGAAGAAGAAAGTGAAGAAGAAGAAGAAGAGGCTGAAGCTGAAGAAGCAGATGAAGAATCTGATTCAGATGCCGAATTCAATAAGATGCTTGCTGAAGATGAGCAAGATGGTGATAGTGATATCGACAGTGAAGAATTCGAAGAAGAACCAGCTGAAGATTCATTATCCATTACCGATAAACTATCAGGTATCAAAATCAGAACTTTATCAGATGCCTCATTAAACTCAGTCAGAGAGATAAAGACTAAATTTTCAGATGGATCAGATAGAACATTGAAGCCTGAAATTGACCCAGTTTATGATTCAGATGACTCGGATAGAGAAGATTTCAACACCATTG
>JAJMFV010000073.1:0-11133 GCA_030568425.1 Ambrosiozyma llanquihuensis | reverse complement strand
AGTTATCCCCTCAGTCCACGTTGACGTCTCTAGAAGATGAAAGAGAGGATGATGTTGATGATTTGGAAAGTGGTAGGCTGGAAACTACTGGCAGTCTTGAGGACTCTATGTTTCTAGAACAAGGTTACGTGATCGACCCTTGCGAAAGAACTCTTTTGGAGAGTTTTGTTTACAACTACTCTATCAGTTTATTGATATGTGATAGAAGTGTTGTGACTTACCTATCTTCGCCTTTTCAAGTTTTCAGACAATTCAAGCATTTCTTGTGCCAGCCGATATATGACTGTCCTGCTCCTTGGATGAATAATCCTGTCATGGGTGCTTCTGTGTCCGCATTTGAGCTGGCTGCTAAGACAAACTGGATGTCATTACAAACACCATTGAGTGAGTCGAATACTAGAATTGCTACTGCTTTGTTGAAAACCGCTAAATATTACGTTCCTCCCATCCTACCTCCCAGTGCAAAGGAAACTCAGCCTATTCATGTTCAGAAAAGGATACTTGAAAGTTGCTACATGGGATCGATGGTTTCAGCTGCATCTTTTATCTTCTTGTCCAAGTTGTTGAATCCTACCATGGGCAGTGAAAATGATGAAATTCAGTTTGCTCTTGAGATTGTTCTTAAAGGTTTGGAGAAGATTACTGTTCATAGTCAAGAATCTGCCATCATCACCTGGCCGTTGGCAGTTGCTGGTACTGCGGCGATTCGAAGCCATCATAAAGACTATATAATATCTAGAATCTCCAAATTCAGTGATTCACTGAAAATGCAGTGTTTCAGAACAATAATGAGGTTCTTGGAGATGTGTTGGGGATCGGACGAGATCCCAGGTCCTGGGTGGAATGTATTGATTCAAAAGGAATATTTAAAGGATCTATTTGTTTGAATTGAATTTTTGAGATTTCAGATATTTATATAAAACTTTACCTATTTCTTTTGTTTAGAGATCAAGAGTTTCTAATAATTTTATCGACAGAACAATCTCTAGCAAGATAATTTGCAGAGGAACCAAGTATCTTTAATTTTGTTCAAGTTAATCCAAGTTAACTTAATAGCAGAATGGGATGTGGAGAGTGTTTGCCTTGTAACTGTAATCTCTGTAGAAAAGTGCAAAAAAACACCCTTTATTAGTTGAGACTTCAAAGTCTTGTTGGTTAATCATTTGGTAGTTCTACTCATAACATATGCTACTCTAAGGGTAGTAAAAAAACAAAAATGAAGGATGCGAGGTTCGAACTCGCGCGGACAATGTCCAGTAGATCTTAAGTCTACCGCCTTAGACCACTCGGCCAACCCTCCAGTTTGTGCTCTAAAATTCTCTCCAGATTGGCCGCTCGCTAGGTGGTTTCAAAAAAAAAAATTAAAATGGCCTGTTTAGGGGTATTCGGAAGGGTATCCAAGTTTTTTTTGAAGCAGAAAGTAAGTATATTCTACCTTAGATTTCATTAGATTACTTAGTTCACTCAATATACAACTTTTTTTTCTATTTTGACAAAATTTGAAATTTAAGACAGGTACGAATGTTTTATTTCTAAAAAATAGATCCTGTTTGATGAGCTATACAGGTATATGAAAACAGTTTTTGCAAAAAGATAGAGAATAAAATCTGATATTCAATATCTATTCAGTAACATGATAATCCTTTATAGCATATCAACTTCAAGTTCAATAGATCTCCACTGTGTACTTTCTTGAGCAATGCAGTTTTGTATTTCATCTTCAATTTTATTTTGTTGGTTGGTCTTGCCAATTTGGCTCTTTGAAATACTTTGAATTTAGACTTACTCCTCTTCAAAATTATCTTATCCAACTCGAGTTGATATTTCACCTTTCGTGACTTTGCAGATGGTTGTAGATCATCATTACTTTTCTCATCATCTTGTAGAACAAACTGAACTTTTTTCGGCTTTTTCTTTCTGTCACTATCAGTTTCAGTTTTCTGTTTACGCTTGGTCACGTTTGCAAACCGTTCCAGAGTATCAACAAAATCAAAACTTTTCACATCATGGCCTTTCTGGCTCAACCATTTTTGTTCAGAGTTAGGCCAATCATTTGGAGTGGAGGTGATTGAAATGTTCTCATCTTGCATTTCACTTTCTGTTGAGTATATTTCTGCTGGTGGGGTTTCCACACCTGGCAATGTTTCCAATGTTGATTGATTAAGATGACATTCCTTTTCGTCTAGCAATGAACCATCCTGATCATCTTTTTTGGGCACATGTTTGGAAGGATTCGGTTGTGCTAATACTTTAGAACCAACAGGGGAGGAAAACATAGTGTTGATTACAAAGGCTGATTTATCAGATAAAACATTTTTGCGTTCTCTATTAGTGAATATCGATTCTTGATTGAGATGAGATAGTTTCGTATTAGTATATACCTATATATAAGATTTAGAAAAGAGTAAAACTCACAAACCAACTGACGATTTGAAAGGGCTGTTTCCTTACTCGTGTTTCTTCTGGTAATTGTTGGAGTCGACAAATAGATGGCAGTATCATCATCATCCTTATGAACACTGAAAGAAGCCAGCTTCGGTATTCTCCACATTCTAGTATAATTGCCCTACCATGACCGTTTGTGTATCAAAGTGAAACAGTGATCAAAGTGTTGCCCCTTTTGAAGAACTTGGTAGCGATTGCATCAGTTTTCGTACTCTTTCTCGCTGCACACACTGCGATTTGTTTATTTCCCACCCATCCTTGTCTCTCTCTTGATCACACAGTCATCAAACTTGATCAGGTACACGGTTCTGTTCGGTTGGTTTTCAAGGGGGACACTATGTGCGCTGACCTCTGATTTGAAATACGAAGAGTCAAGAATACCTTCAATTATCCCGGCCACAAAGGCCTCACAGTTTAAACTTTCATACTCTTTTGGGACACTGATGAATTTGCTCAGCATTGGATCATCATCTATGATCATGTACTGATTTATAAACTCAGAGGACCTTTCCAAATTGCTTGCAGGTTTGCCAAAGATATTTTTCCAGATGGTTGAGATGATAAACTGCAGGATTTCCAGAATCTTTATTTCTCTTTTAGAAGTATTTGATTTACCCGATGAAGTCATACTGTTATTGAAATTCACTCTTAATGCGGTCAATTCTAAATATTTAAGACCAATGGTATAACCCAAATTGTTTAATTTTCTCTCGACTTCGATCAAACTTTTAGATGAGCTCAAATTCACGGAAATCATCTCCATGAAAAGAAAACTTATAGACGATAGTGATATCTCATGCTTGGCTCTATGCAAGTTTCTATCGTATATGGACGAGTTTGAGGGGCCATTCAATAGGTCAGGCTTTGATCCCATATGCTTAGTTGTTGTAGACAGAGAAACACTAACAGAAGGTAGAGAAACTGAAGAGATACGGGCATTTGATGGTGCCGAGTTGCTTGTTGGTAAAGGTATCGATTGTGTTGGTCCAGTGGAGCGAGGTCCAACAGCAGGGTCATAACCGACCCCTTGAATGAGTATTTTCGAAGAAGAAGAAGATGACATTGTTGTATAGATGAAGCAGCAATGAAAATAATTGCCTTGCGTATCTGGGCTGGAGTATGAGTATGTGCAACTCAACCTGTACCTGAACCCGAACCTGTAAACAACGAACAAGCAAAGTCTCCCAAAGAGTCAAAGAGAGTCTGAAGGTCGTGTGGCGCGCACCGCACCGGGTGGCTTCTCTGCAATTTTCGCTGAGATTTGAAGAGCATCTGGAGACATTTTTCACAAAACATAAGTCTCAGGCTTATACAAGTTCCTTGAATAGACCATTTTGTCAGTGACGTATAATATAGCATAATATCTGAAGATAAAGAAAAATGGCAATCACAATAAGGCCAGCTACAATTCATGATTGTCAAGGTATGCAGAATGCCAACTTGAACAATCTACCTGAAAACTACACATTGAAATACTACCTCTACCATATTCTATCATGGCCTCAAGCATCCTTTGTTGCCACCACCACAGATCCAGAAATAACCGAACAAGATGATGAACAAGTGAGTGACGTGAAGAAAGATACACAGTATGTGGGTAAAGGTGAAAAGATAGTAGGTTATGTCTTGGGTAAGATGGACGATGACCCTGAATCAAGTGATAAAGATACACCTCATGGACATGTTACTTCATTATCTGTGATGAGAACATACAGAAGAATGGGTTTGGCAGACAAACTGATGAGACAGTGCTTGTATGCGCTTTGTGAAAATTACAAAGGTGAATATGTTTCGTTGCATGTTAGAAAATCAAATAGAGCTGCATTGCATTTATACAAGGACACTTTGAAATTTGAAGTTTTGAGTATTGAAAACTCTTACTATCAAGATGGAGAAGATGCTTATTATATGAAGAAGCTGTTGGTATTGGATGAGTTGCTACCTAGTAGCTTTCAAAATGCTGAAGAGACCGATGATCTAGAGACTGATTTGTTGGAAGATATCATTTCCGAGTCAGTTAGTGCTGTTGCTATTTGAGCAAAAGTTTATACGTGTATATCTATATACTCATTATATCTGGTGTATAAAATCATGTCATTATGGATATCTGGTGTACAGAAAGTAACTTAATATTCACGAGCAACGGATAGATTAACGCAATACTCATTGCGCATTTATAAGAAACTACATTCGGCAGAGTGAGACAGAATGATTTATCATACAGTTAAGTTTTACTTCTTGTTACTAGTTTTCTAATTTGTACTATAACAATCTTTGATACTTGGAAAAAAATAATTGCAATATTGAAAGGGATGATAATTTCAGATAAGTTTAAAAGGTAGCGTGGTTGTTTCCACATCAACAAGTACAACAAAGCGGAACGCCCGTTGAAATGTCTCGAGCCAAATGCACTCTAGTCATCATTTAGTAAACACCCTTGATATTTCAATATTTTTCCCCCAAAGTATAACAGATTGTAAAAAGTAAAAAGTGAAGAAAAACATCTCTCTACCGCAAGTTATTTCTGAGATATTGACCAACCTGGTTAATAATCTTGAAATAACCAGCTCGATAGAGAGTGGATCCTTAGATTGATAGCCATGACCCGCTACCGGTCATTGATCATGGTTAACTAATCGATGTGATCTGAGGAAGGAAAGAAGAGGAAGAAGAAAAAGAGTGTGAAGATGAGTAGGAAAAGAGAAGTTGAAAAAACTTTTTATAAAGAAACGCAAATAAAATTTGTGAGTTCGTTTCTGGTTAACACACGACCTGAAAACAGGGTTTCCAAACTGGAACATCCTACTGATGTTGGGGTTCACGGTGTACGTACAGGGTATATTTATAGTTACAGAAGGTGGAGTTTGTATTGGTAGATATTTAATATACAATGCCCATACCCTATGTAGGTTCGGGGGAACTTCATTTGGAATCACCAGCGGTATTGGACTCTTCCTTGCGGTATGTCAGCTTATCAACTTTAACTTCACCGTCAATCAAAGTATACAAGTATAAAGTACAAACCGAGCCTTGAATATCCAGTAAACAAAAGCTTGGTATTGGATCAACATAGTCTTCAATGTCTTCAACGTTAACATCGCTATCGTCGTCTTCATCGTTAGAAGTTGCTGTTCCTGAACTGACACCTGTACCAGTGTTGGAATCGACATCAGCAACAGCCTCATCCTTCTTAACTTCTTGTTCTTTTGGTTGTTCTGTTGATGTTTTTTTAGTTTCACTGTTATCAGATTCTGTTGTTTCAATATTATCATGGTCTTTTTCTTGATCATCTTTTGCTGTATCTGTCGAATCTGAGCCAACATTGGCTTGCTTCATATCATCTATTGATTCCTTCTCTGTATCATTCGAACCTTCAAGATTCTTTTTATCTGCATCATCACCTATGGAAACTTCTTGTATATCTTTACCTATCTGTGCCATGGATTTTTCAGCTTCCAATGCTTGTTTTTTCTCCTCCAGAATACTCTCAATTATATCCAAATCCTCGAAATCCATCCTTCCACTTGAATAAGCACCCGTTGCAGAACCTGGATTAACAAAGAATTTACCATCCAAAGTGTACGCTTCAACTTTATGCGTTGAGCCATATATCAAAATATCCACATCCATCATTCTTGCCTGGGTTAACAAACTCAAAGGGTCTGATTTTGGTATGATTTGGAAACCGTTGATTAGACCGATTTTCAATTTGTCATAGGTGAATATCAACGACAAGGGAGAATTTATATCCTGATCAAACTCACCTTTAACCATTTGGAAATCCAATGAGATCGATTTTAGGAAATCCAAAGTTGATTGTGAATTGGTGACGTTTCCCAGACATAACACTTGTTGGATTCTGCCCGTTGGCTGTAGTAGTCTTTGAAACTTTTGTGGAATTCCAATGGATCTTTCAGGGATGTGAAGGTCTCCTATTGCTAGAATTAACATGATTCTTGATATTTATTTGGTTTACGGAATTGGAAAAGTGATTTTCAGTCCAACTTCAATTGTTATGAGTGTGACCGTATGTTGAGATTGTGATCGCTGATGTAGATTTGAGCTTCTCTGACAGTCTTCTCCCCCACCGTGAATGATAACCACTTGTGTGTCTGATCATTTAAACAGGTGTATCAATACGGAGCGGTCTGTGCACAGAAGCAACAATTGGCAGCACCGACTGTGCCACACCAGAGGCGGTGCAATTGTGAACCACAAAGGGAAAGTGGCTGTGTCATCCGGGTAATGGGTACATTGATACTCTCTGGGAGCTACTGGGGCAGGGTGATGCATCAGATCAATCGCCGGTCATGGTTTGGATGCCGATTCTATAGAAAAGAGTACCAAAGAAGATTTTGGGATAGTACACATAGCCGATGATTGAAATTAAATTGAGGAGTGCAACTTTTCCCGTTCAAAAAAACACGTTCAGATGTCCATGAGTTATGTATAGAAACATCTTGTTCGCAACCTACTTTAGCAAATCAACACTCGTTAGTTAGAAGGGGCCGTGATTTGTCGTTTCAATGATTTCTATACTGGCGTTGTCTTTATTCCTTTTCGAGGCTCGGAGACTGTACTTATCAGGTACTCAATGTGCATTTTATCATTCCATAAGAGCAGGGGTATAAGCTATGGTGGGAGCTTACTATCGGAAGTTTTCTCAGCATCACTTATTTGGATCCTTGTTGGATTTGCTACTCTTATCTGAGATGCTTATACAGATGTGGATAACTTGTCGACTCGTGGATGCGTCTTTTCCATCCACGTACAGCTTGATACTTTGAAAGCCGTTGCTTTCGTGTTCAGTATCATCTGATCATATTCAGCACGAAGCAAAGATACCACACAACTTCCGGTATCATGGATGATTGAGGTAGAGCACTTCTCTTAGCTGACGATGCTTGGAATTTCAAAACAACTAACCATCAAAGTGAAGCGGTAATCCTGCACTGAAGCATGGATACAATATAGAGAAGATGGGATAATTTTGTACAGATACTGCAATTGTCATTAGTAAATTCTCGGAATAATATAAACACTTTTATTCTAATATATAAAGTCAAAAAAAAGATAATAATCATAAAGAAAGAAAACTACAAATGGAAACTTTATATGTGCAATTGTGCGTGCGTATAGGTATTTAATCATAAAAGATCATCAGAAAAACATGTGAAAACATTAACAATGTTACACGATTTTGCTCATAATATTGATATTGTTGTAATCGGTTTGATTTTTTCTTTCACATTGAGCCCAAATTGATATCAAATTTATTTCTTTTCATCGGATTGAGAAGCTAAGAAATCACTATAAAAAATAAGATTGACACAAAGATTTATGAATGGTTAGTAAAGAAGACAATGATGTGTATGATTATAAAAATTCATATGTGATATAATTTCAGCTAATGTACATACTTGATAGCTTTTTCAACATCCAATTCACCGGCTGGAGCAGCTGGAGTAGCTGGAGTAGCAACAGCAGCTGGAGCAGCAGATGAAAAGAATTTAGGGATGGTGACACCACCGACAACACCTAAGATGGTGGAAATGGCCAACTATAGTAGTCAGTTGTTAGTATTAGGTTTGTTGTATTAGGAATTGAGATGAGATACCCGTCCGTCATTCAAGTTCATCTCGTGAAGCCACCCGATAAAAGACGTGGCATCTGAAGGATGGGATCAGTCTCTTTAGATTGGAGACTTCGTGCAGCAACATACAATGTGAGGTTGAACTTGTTTACCAAAAATAACGTATGCACCAGCCATTGTTGGAATAATAATTTAACAGGATGTGATTTTGCAAAATGTAGTTATCAAGAGGGTATTGGGCTAGCCATACATACACCACAACCAAAACATGTTCAATTCTCAACCAGACTGGCATTATTGGCATTTGCGTCTGCGGATTGGACCCGTTTGGTTGGCTGGCCACTACACCTTTGCACCACTTAAGTGAGATTCCCCTGGCAGAAGTCGATCGACGCAGAGCGACGTGTAGACAGCGGGGCCCTCTCGACACACTGTCGACATCTCGGCCACCGCTCTAGAAAATTCTGCGTGTCGGGTTCCTCGTCAGCGGTCTCATTCGAAAAGTGACCACTTCTCCATGTTTTTTTCCACCTCCACTATTTCCATCACCCTTTCTTCAACCATTCATCCACAATACAAACCCGGTAGATAATCAAACAGCTTAATATATCAAAATGGTATGTAACGAGGTGCAAGCTGCCATTCCAATGAATGCCAGCGTCACAATTCTCTTCCACCCCACAGTTCTTTCAGATATACTAACCATATGATATGATCCAACTTGTTTAGTCAACCTTCATCAAATCAGCCAAATCATTGTTACCAACCATGGACAGAATCTTGGTTCAAAGAATCAAGCCATCCCAACAAACCAGCTCTGGTATCTACATTCCTGAAAAGAACCAAACCAAATTGAATATCGCCAATGTCATTGCCGTTGGTCCAGGTTACCACAGTGCCGAAGGTAAGTTAATTACTCCAGGTGTTGCCGCTGGTGACAAGGTTTTGATTCCAAGTTTCGGTGGTTCTCCAGTGACCATTGGTGATGATAAGGAAGAATTCATCTTGTTCAGAGACGCTGAAATCTTGGCCAAGATTAATGAATAAGTAGTTGAAATAATACTTGAAACATAATTTATGTTTTTTTTTATTTCTATCTAAGATATACGTACTTGTATACGCATTGCAGGTTCATATACTACATGACCTTTTGTAAATAGTTTACTCCGAGCTTTTTTCTCTTAATACACATTATATTGTATTTTTGTTGATTTTTCTCAAAGTAAATGAGCATATATAGTTTCAAATAACAGAAGCTTGTCTCCAGTAATTATCCATCCTAAACTTCTCCAACAATGAGATGATATCAGACTCCTCATCAAAGTTGTATATTGTCCATTTGTGGAAATTGAGGGCATTCAATTGACCCGCCCACACCAATTCACACTTGTTTTTGGTTAAATCTTCCAATTCACCATCGTCATCATTGTTCTCATCCACGTCCAAATCCATCAACGAGCCATCACCATCTTCACCATCTGCTCTACTTTTCTTTTTCTTAGGCTTGACGTTTTCTGTCCATTTGATTCTATCTGTCAAAAGTCTCTTATATTTTTCAATGCTCTTTTCACCACCTTCAACAATGATGAGTGACATTCCATTGACCAAGCTCAACGTTAAACCGGTTAGATTCAATTGTTTTGCAGTGAGATCAACTTTATATAAATGTTGAGGATTAACCAACCTGGAAACTTTGAAAACACAGCTATGATAACCTTTAAGTAAATCTCTCTCTTGTTTCAACTTCAATTTTTCGTGTTTCTCATCCTTTGTAAGTTGTCTTTCTTTATTGGACAATTCATGCTGAACTTTACGCTGATGGATCTCTTTCTTAACTCTCATTTCCACCTCAGTTGGATTCTTAATCGACTCATTCGTTAGAACGTTCATCAAATTTTTCAGCTTGATCTTAGGCGCAGGTGTGGGCTCCAATCCTAGCTTGATCCTATCTTGCTTCGTCTTCAATTTGATCATTCTTTCATTCTTCCGCAATCTTTTCAACTCCTTCTTTGTCAAATATAGTGGCTGAGGAGCAACCGTATCCTTTTCCCAAATAGGCATTATTGGAACAGGATGTTGAATGTACGAGGTAACTGGATTATTCTCATCATTTTGATCAGTGATTGCAATTCTACTTGGATCATCAATATGATCATATGATCTATCTTTTATCAATGGTCTATCCCACCATTCAATCAATGGTGGCTCCACTGGTCTGTAGTGTGATTCTCCTTTTATGTCATCGGGTAGTAATCCCAGCTCAGCCAACTTTAACCTTTTTTGAGCTTCTTCTTCTTCTTTTTTCAACTTTTCTCGTATTTCATTTGCCTTTTCGATGTATTTTCCCTTCTCGTTCAAATTGAATGCTAGTTGTTTTCTTTTAGTCACACTGGAGAAATCTTCTTGTGATATATACGGATTGACTATGAAACCTGCTCTGACTTTTTTATTTTTGAATGGGTTCTTGACGATAGGCTGACTCGAGCTGTTACCATAGATGGTCTTACCGTTGATGTTGTTATCGGCACCGCCAATAGAGCCATCATCCTTGGTTGTTGAACTGCTGGCTCTTAATAACGGATGGATCTCAATGGACCCAAGGGTTGGCACATCGCTGATTTTTTGTTGTTTCTTTTGAAGATTCTGTTTAGCCTGTTCTATTTTTGACAGCAGAGTAGGATTCAGTTTCGGCTTTTTAATGCCAACATTGGAACTATTTGTTGGATTCGGTCCTCTTTTGAAACCTGACATCAGTAAGGGGTATTGCGTTGCTTGGTATAGTCAGTATCTACATAAAATAGTCAGACAACAAGTGTGCAACAAACATGATGAGACCTTTTTTCCTTATCATCGCGTTCTTCTACAATCAATTTTTTAGATTTTTTTTCACTCTTGGTGATCGATCATCTTTAGATCGTATTGAAAAAACATATGAAAATCCATTTATTTTGAAAACACAAAACACATAATTTAGTAAAAAGCAATAACATCAACAATAATAAAAAAAATTAAATAAAAAACAATATAAAACAATGAAAACAAGTTAAAAAACATAGTAAATAAAAAGTCATCTTTTGTGCATAATAAAAATAAAA
>JAJMFV010000072.1:0-11170 GCA_030568425.1 Ambrosiozyma llanquihuensis | reverse complement strand
TTATCAGAGTGGAGAGTATCCGATGTGTCTAGGTTAGATGGTCCCTATCCCTTATCGGGTAAGTGAATGCAGGACTTACCGTCTTGGTATTTAAGAGATAAAAAACAGGAATATATTAAAATATAAACTGGTTTGATTGAAGCAAGGAAGTGTGTGTTTGATGTAAATCGGGAAATTCCGTATGCTTCTTCTAAATCAGGAAGAAAATAAAGTAATACAAAAATATAAAATCTATTGGACATCGGTCTGTATTTAACTACCAAGAAAAATAATCACAGACTCTTTGATTTGAGACAGGTTGTCTAGACCTGGATGCCGCTTACTAATGGTTGTCACTTGATTTAGAACTGTTAGTCCCTTGTTCATAAATCGGACTGGATCGAGTCAATTTTCTAGTTCATAGTCAGATGATACACAATGGTAAGAATGAAAAATTTTCATGACTCTGTTGGTTATTAATTAACTAGCTCATTTATTAAGATGACTCATCTAATCCTTTGCTTGCTTATGCCGTCGTAATCCGTCGTAATACGTCGTAATACGTCTTAGTCCGTCTTAGTTCGTCTTATTCCGTCCTAATCCGAGAACAACGTCTGGACAGATACTTTCAATTAACAATATTAGATCTTAGTAACTTCAGTAATCGCTGTAGTTCTGACACTTTTCTGACTAGAGAAAGTAGAAGACGTACTTCTACGCTATGCTTTCTTATTTTATAGTTTAATTGAATCTATTATGTTATCAAAAAAAACAAATCTGGTGGTCCAAACAACATCCAAGGAGAAAAGAAGTGAAATAGATTTTATTCTCGACGATGGTGCTACAATCCATTTAGTCAATAACAAGAATGTTTTGAAAAATGTTAAAAAATCCACAACGTATTTGAATGGGTTCAATGGTGGTGCTAAGACTAATTGAAAAGGTGATGTGGAGTTTGGATCCTGGGTATTGAAGGACGCTGTGTTTAGTCCTAATACGAAGAGAAACTTACTGTCGTTTACTAGGTTGTTAATGAGAGGTAATAGTGCGATAGTGTTGACATACAGATGAAACACACGAAAGGAGAGTTGTTGGCTAATGGAGATATTGTTGCAACAATAAAAGTGGTCAACGGATTACTAGAGTTAGAACCAACTTCCATGAGAGGAGAAGTGATTTTTCACGCTGCAGATGATGAAGTGTTGAAAATTCATTAACAATTTAGTCATGCATCGCTAAAGAACATGAGAGTTTACACCAAAGGAAAGATTCCTTGGTGACAATTAAGAGCAGCTTTGGCTGAGTGTGAATCTTGTGCCCATAATGTGAAATTGTCACATGGTAAGAAAACCAAAGAACATAACTTTGTTCCTGGTGAAATGGTTGTTGTCGGTGATATTGGTCCATACAATGGTCAATATGGTTTGCTCCTCAAAGATGTTTCAATTCAATATATTCTAAGTGAAATATTGAAGAATAGGTCAGAAGTTTTTACTAAAACAATAGAGATTCTGAAAAGAATAAAGAATCAGTTGATCATCCACAGACATAGTGTTTGTTTCTTGAGATCTGATAATGAGTTTCGTACGAAACAATTAAAGGAGTACTGTACAAGTGAAAGTATTATACACGAGTTTACTGTTCCTCATAGTTCGTATCAAAATGAGCTGCTGAGAATGCTAATCATGTGATAGAGGAGAAGTTAAGAAATTTGTTGTTTGATAGTGGATTACCAAAATCGATGTGGACTTATGCGTTTAATCAAGCCATATTTCTACATAATATGTTACCGCGAAATGGGTCAGATGTGACTCCATATCAAAGTTTGAGAGGAAGAGTTAAACACATTGGTGGAGTGTTTCCTTTTGGGTGCAAAATGTTTGCTTGTAATCACAATAACAAACAAAAGTTGTTTGAAGAGAATATCAATGGAATCTTCTTAGGTTTTGATAATACAACGAAGGTTGCATTCATGCTTGATGGAAGAAAAGGAAAGGTAATTCGAACATCTGCTTTTAAGTGTATGGCTACACAATTCTCATACAAGGATAAGTCAATCAAAGACTTAGATGATGATCGAATAGTCGGTAATGGTTTCAGTGGAGGATCAGGTAGATTCTCGGGAGGTCCGTCTACCCTTATAGATGACAGAAGGGAACAACCAGTTCAGGTTGAAAGTGAAGATGATGATATATCAATGTCTGAACACTCCGATGATAGAAGTGGCTAACACGTTAAATGTGGTACTAATGGTGTTGGTTTACAACTTCAGTTGAGAAATAAGAATAGTGCAATCACTAGCACTACACAAATCATTACTAAGAGATCAAAGCTTAGAAAGAGATCATCTGGGGAGGAAAAAAAGGATGGAATTGCTACTCGAATTAAGAATAATAGAGATGTTCTGATCACAGGTGTCAAAAGAAAGAAGGGAAATAATAACGTTTCTGATGAAAATCAAAGTTCTTTAGACTATCCGGTTAGGTTAATGATAGAAAGTAGTGCTACTATTGCTGATACGGATATGGACAGCTCTGATGAATTTGAAGATGCTGTTATGAAAACGGTGAATTTATTAGTTGACAGAAATAAATATACCACACCAAGAGACTTTGCTGAAGCTTCAAGAAAAGGACAATTGGATCGAAGCTTGCAAAAAAGGGCTTAGGTCGATGAAAGAGAAGCACGTATATGATTCAATATCTAGAAAATCATTGACTAAAATTGATAAACTAGTGAAGGGAAGATGGGTGTTTAGCATGAAACAAGAAAGTGACGGAACTGAAAGATTCAAAGCTAGGTTGGTTGCAAAAGGATTTACACAAGTCTTGGGTGAAAAAGTTGTTGATAACTATGCTCCATTTTCAAGTTTCAACACTTTTAGGTTTGTTATGGCTATTGCTGCTACAAACAATTATGTTTTGGTGCAAATGAATGCAGAATGGTAAGATGGATTATATAAATGGTTGCCAAACAAATCCTCATATGTCTGGAACTTGAAGAAAGGGTTATATGGACTGAAACATGCTCCTGCTATATGGTATGATACTCTACCAAAAGTTATTATGAATCAAGGTCTCAAGTGTGCTGTGAAAGATACGTGTTTGTTTCGGAACGAAGATTGCATTGTTTTGGTGTATGTTGATGAGATCATAGTTGCTTCAAAAAATTACAGCTCTATCTAAGAAGTCTGAAATGAAACTATTAGGTTTTCCAGAGATGTTTCTTGGTATTAACATTGAAAGAAGTGGTAATCAACTCACAATTTCAATGAATGATTCTATCGAGAAGTTAGAAAAGGATTTTGATATTCAAGCACCACAAAGAAAGCTAATCACACCATTATCAGAATTGACTTGTATGATGAAACGTCTCCAGTGTTGGATGACAAGGAACATAGTCAATTTAGATCACTAGTTGGAACTCTGAATTATTTGGCAAGCACTGTTAGATTTGATATTGCTTACTCGATTTCAAGACAATTTAGTTGCTGTGAGAAGGGTTAAGTAATTAGTGCGAAAACTAATTATGAAAACGTCTCAGTTGGAACTCTGAACGATCGCGGTATCCCATGACTGGTCAAAATACTACAAAGTATTAGTTTACTCATAACTACCATCTACTTACGAGTATTAATCGTACATAGTTCGCTAAGAGACTATCTCGAATATATATATTTGTTAGCATCTGCATGTTGATCGAAAATAGAATGAGCATAGGGTGAGGAGGGTCATTTGTTGAGCTAAGGAGAAGATAGACATAAGATGCACGTCTGCCATCAACTTGTTTGACCAAATCGAGCAAACCATAGCCACCTTGCTGCATAGGGACATGCCACAGACGAGAAGTGAGAGATGAAGAGTTTGGAAGATGTTGAGCGAGCATCTTATGTCTATCTTCTCCTCACCTCTACAAATGACCCTCCTCACCCTATGCTCACTCTATTTTCGATCAACATGCAGATGCTAACAAATGCTTACGTTCGAGATAGTCTCTTTCTTCCGGTTCTTCGGAAAGAGCTTAAAGGTAAGTCATATCCACCTCCTACGTTTACTGAATTTGCGCAAAAGATTGCCACCTTCACATCTCCAGGTATGATCTCTCCAACAGGACAGTTGAAGACCTACCCATACCACCTTTTGCTACATCCCACCATACAGCTATCAGTCAGTTTCGACCTACGAGAATTATACGCTTCGCCTATGAAGTACTTATCTCTCCCGTTCGAATACAGCCTTAGCTACACATACTTCGCCAACAGAGCAGAAGCTGACCATCAGTTCATCATTAGAAGAAATCAGCAACGATTACTTGATGCATCACGCCCTCTCTCATCCTCGTCCATTCAGAGTTTAGGGCCTCTGTACGTTCCCCCACCTCTTCCTTCGCAGTCGAATCAATGGTACACACGAACCTTCCCTCCGACAGCACTATCATACCCATCAACCGTTTCCTTCCTTACTTCCTGGTTAAAATTAACTACTGCCTCACATCCAATGGAAGTCAACAATGAAACCGCGATGAGCATGTATGCACATATGCACCATCCGGTCGTCGTGCACGGTCTGCAGACAATATTAGCCTCCATCAAGGACAAATATACCGGTTCCACCCTCATCCCAATACATTTCAGACACACATCCAAAAGATTTCACGCTTCAAGCAATAGCCTACCCATTACTACCAAGTACTGGAACAAATATGTGCAATTTTCTGAAGCTAAATGGAAATCCTACTTCATCTGGTTAGGGAAGAAGAGACGTCTCTTCCTGTTTTTCACTGAATGGTTCTTTCTTCTTCAAATAGGGAGCTTGAATCGTAACTTCTATAGGAATTGTCACCTTTGCCATTCTAGTGATGGTGGCACCACACATACCCTATTCAGATGTCCAGGGGCCACTGCTATCTGGGAATTTATTTGTCCTCTGCCTCTTTCCTTCAAATCAATAGATCAATTGATATGGTAAATTTCCAGCTGGGTAAGCTTTGGATTACATATCAATTGGTATAGTTATTTGAGCGAAAGGGAAAGGGGACAGATAAACTCCCAGATAGCAGTGGCCCCTGGACATCTCTTCTGTAGTTTGAGTTTTTCTGTCTAGGGAAAGTAGAAGACGTACTTCTACGCTATGCTTTCTTATTTTACAGTTTAATTGAATCTATCATGTTCCCAAAAAACAAAAACAAAAAAAATTCGTTAATTTATTTTTGTACATTGAGATATTCTTAATGGTTGGTATATCTGATGATGGGGCTAGAAATAACGGACATGCTGATAGTTGCAAATTGAGAAAATGTAGATAAATACGAATGTTATTAGCAGTTATACGGAAAGTGATGCAAACATATTTCCACTACTACTTTGTGGTTGTCTTTTTTTTGCAATTGCTTATTCTGTATAATGAGAGAAAGTTACAGTGATGAATAAATCAATAATATGATCTTATGTTACAGTCAATCACCACGGACCATCAGCCATAAACAGTAAACAGGAATACTCTAACCAGACTAGCGGAAAGTCAAAGGTGAGAGCAAAACAAACACACCGCCTTGAACGCAGGCTGCATTCTTCTTGTTGCGAATCAGCCGTGATTGGAAATATGAGACTAGAGAGACATCAGAGACTAGAGAGACATTAGAGTTGGGCGATGCAACTTTGGTGGTTCATGGTCATTCTGGTTATCCTATCAGCTGCTCAAATGACTGGAACTAAACTAAGATATAACGATCACAATGGAAATCAAAACAAACCAACCAGACTAGCGTAGCCTCATGTAGTCTCATGTTTACATACCTTCAGACACACCAGTGTACACTAGTCACACTAATGCACACTAGTCACACTAATGCACACTAGTCACACAAGCACCACAAGCACCACTCGTTAGTTCAAGGCGGGAGCACAGGAGAAGAGAAAAGAGAGGCAGACGCGTTTGTTTGCGCGGTGAGATTTGCTTTTTTGAGAGGAGATTTGCATTCTCGAGAGAATTTCCTCTTTGGGAATAAATTGTGATCCAGAGCACTCTCAGCTGCCTTGTTCCACTTCCAGCACCAACATGGATATCTCACAGTGCTACATCCTCTGCTCTTCTTCCCTTCTTCTCTACTTCTCTACTCCCTTGCTCCTGAATACTCATCCTATTCCTGTTTCTTCTCCCACCCACTCAGTGCTACTCACAAAGGTCCCACAATACCTACCCCCCTTCCCTCCATTTGAACTTGCTTATTCAGAGTTTGTTTTGTTTTTTTGTTTCCCCAATTACTGCCCATAGATACACACATGTTCACACTGACATTACACTTATCCCATTAATCATTAATCATTTCTAAAATTAGTCATTTCTCTGCATTCATCCATTCAAATTGTCTCTCAAAACTAATACAAACTGCACCTTTTAATACATATATACATTTTCATTTATTTTGCATATTTAACCATCTTATAATCTCTCATTCCACACATACAATGCACTTCTCTAAATTCAGTGCACTTTCATTTGCATCGTTACCTTTGTTGTCATCTGCTTTTTTAAGTACCGTTCCTTCATACGTCAACTCTGATGACGCTTATCATGTCTCTTCGGTTGAGGCCATGCCAGTCACCATCAAATCCATAAAAAATACACTCAGAAAGCAAACTGTTTTAACTTCCTCTCAACAGGTACAATTAGAAATCACTGAAGGTTTAACATTGATCAACTCTGATGATGATGGTCAAGCTTATTACGTTAATGTCACAATAGATTCAACTACTTATCCACTTTTGATCGATACTGGAAGCCCGTATTTGTGGGTCTACGCCTCAAACTGTACCGATGAATCTTGTCAAGGTAAAGAATTATACCAATCAACAAATTCAGAATCTTCTTCCTCTTCATCAGAAACATTCTCTTTGGCTTACACTAGTGGTAGTGCATCTGGATACATCGTATCTGATGATTTGACAATAGCTGGACTTGATGCTTCAAATTTCACCTTTGGTTCAGCAGATCAAGTTCCAGATATCTTTGATGACTACTCCTTCAGTGGTGTTCTCGGCTTACCAAATTCAAAAAAATACAGCTCTGGCATGATTAACATTGTTCAAGCTTTGAAAAATGATGATTTAATTTCAAGTGCAATATTTGTTTTATGTATTGGAGAATATGATTCTTCATTATCTGTTGAAAATTCAGGTATACTTGCATTCGGTAAAAACCCAAGTTTATATTCCGGTGATATCTATTATACAGATGTCCTTTCAAACTCAAATAATTATTGGCAAGTGGTCATATCAGGTGTTTATATCGATGATTATCAAGTTACATTCGATTCATTAACAATTGATGGATCCAACTCAACAATCGAAAGAATCGCATTGTTAGATTCAGGAACAACTGCAATCACAGCAAGTACTGATGATGCAGTTAAAATTCATTCTTATTTCGAAAATGCAATCACCGATGGTACAAACTATGCTATTTATTGTAATTCAACTTTGGATATTGTCTTTGAAATTGCTGGTGAAAATTGGACTTTATCATCAACAGATTACATTGGTGAAGCATACTCTAAAGAATCATCCTACTATGGTTACTGTGTCAGTAACATTCAAGGTTTGGATGCCACTTCTGATGGATCATGGATCCTTGGTGCTCTTTTTTTGAAGACGGTCTATCTTGAGTTTGATATTGATCAATCACAAGTTGGTTTGGCTGTTCGTGATTCAAATGTCATCTTAGTCTCTTCATCTTCCAACTCAACACAGATAATTTCAACAGCTTCAAGCACAATTTCAAAAGCCACTGCAACCGCAAATGAACAACTCACTACAATCAGTGTTCATCATTCAAAATCATCAACCTATTCATACACGTCATACTCTTCCAATAGTTCAGTTTCCACTGCTTCCGATTCAAAAACTACAAATGGTGCTACTTCAGGTAGAATAGTCTCCATACAATCTCTATTCATATTTGTAATTTCAATGTTTTTCTTATAGAGAATAGAGTCGGATACGATAGCGTTTCTTGTTGCATTGTGCTTTTCTTTTTTTGCCCCCTTTTTTTCATACTGTCTCTTCGATGACAGTTTAATCATGTTTTGTTTAATTTATTAATAAGCTCCATGTTTTTGTTTGCCTTTTTTTTCGTTTACAACTTTATCTTTTTGTTGATAGCATCAACAAAAACACACACTCATATATTTTATACATTATTTGTTCCGCATGCTTCTTTCTGAATCTTTTTATACATCATGAAATAATAGATAGTATTTCAATCATAATTTCTAACGTTAAATCAAAAAAAAAACAATCAATTCATAATCAAAAGAGTAGCACAGCTCCCAAACAGATACATGGATGAAGCTTGATAAACTATCTGCTGATACTGATATTCTAAAGGTATCTTGAAAAACAAACAAAAATGCATGATCTATATTATATGATCCTCAAACTTAGAAAAATGATAAGATGAATAAAAAAAATTAAAAAAATGAAAATGATATAGGCAGTAAGCAACACCAATAGCAACTATGATCCAAGCAATACAAATTTCAACTCTTAATTCACTCTCTTACGTCTTTTTCTTCTCTCTAACTTCGAGATCTCTAACAAATCATCCTCACTAGGCTCATAAATATGCCAGATTGTATAATGTGGCAACCCACCAATATGGAATCCCATCTTCTTAGAAAGCTTCCCAAATGCTTCAGTTTCAGCATGGTTCATGAATGTAAAAGCAGGGAAATTGGCACCTTGTCTAAACACCTTAGCCTTCGCCAAGATCGAAACACCACCAACTCCATCCAATGGAACAACCTCATCTGGATTTCCGTCAGAACTTCTAATGTACGCAAGATGAACTCTCCAGGTTGGATACTGTGCATAACCTTCAACAATAACATCATCTTCATCTAAAGATTGTGCCAATTTCAAACCTTCATCGGATTCAATCCATGAATTCAAATCATATGGTTGTTCATTGCCTAAAAATGTCGGAAGTGGTCTCCAGACATTAGGAATCATGATATCATATTCATTTGAAAACTTCATCAAAGTTTCAAGAATTTCACCAGGTGATGTTTCAATATCTGCATCTCTCCAATACACCCAAGAATGGTATGGTTTCAAAGCCGTTGTAATCAACCAGTTTCTGGCCCTGCCCATCAATTTACGTCTGATACCTTGCACTTTAACATCGTGTCTGTCACTGAAACTTTGTCCAATAACCTGTCCAAAATCCTTTTGATAAATCTGAACGCTTCTGAAAGGTTTGGTGTATTCTTCATGATATGGAGGTGAATAGGCAGCTAGAACATTGGCAACATAGTCCTTTGGTAAATATTTCAAATAAAGATCATTTGAACCTTCTATACCTTGAGCTTCCAATGTGCTTTCTCTTTCATCTAACAATTGTAATAGTGTACCCTGTTGCATAGCCTGAGAATATTCCGTTAATCTTTCCAAAGTGTGATCACCTTCTGAACAATCACTAACTAAAAAGGCAATGTCAATCAAGGAATGATAATAAGTCATATTCATCATGTTTCTGAACATCAAAGGTAACACTTTTTCAGCATCTCTTAATGGAATACAAAGCAACACTGTATCACTTTGTGTTTTGGAAAGTGGACTCCCTTGATAATCCATCAGATCATAAAATTGCACACTATCATCGTATTCATCTTTGTCTAATACATCTTCATTATCTTCCCCTATGTTGTCTCCATTCGCTAACATTGTGCTTGCGGTAATGTCTTCAGTTCCATCAGCTGTAACTCGATATACCTTCCCACTATCTTGACCAGAAGCTTTGTGTAGAAAGTTTTCAGTATTGGGCACGGCCACATTCTTGTCCGATTTGTCTGAAGAGCCCGACCCCAACCAGAACCATAGTACTATCACAGTTGTAAAGAGAATCAAGTATGATCTATACGACTTGATCAATTCAGCTTTGTTTTTCTTAGGCTTCAACTGCTCATGTGCTCTATTAAATGAGAATTGTAATTCAATTCGAAATAGTTAGTAAGAAAGATGACAGAGTAAATGAAAACCAACCATTGGACAAGATTGTTTGGGGAGTTTGTCAAAAGAGTAAAGAGAGATAGATACATACACAGGCAAGTCAGTCTTTTTCGGATGTGTACCAAACCGTATCATATGTGTAATGAGCAATTATCTGTTTGAGTCTACCAGACAACTGAATATTGTCACTGTTTGCTGTTTGCAAGTTCTGCACACCAAACCAACACACGATGCAATATAGGGCACATTCACCAGTGCTGAGTCGACTGCGTGTCTCGAACCGATTTGATGTTGTTCGCAATAACAATGCAACCAGCCACACGGAAGAAATTTATTTCAGACCGCGTCGCCCACATGACGGTGGCGCAGTGCTGGGATTACGGTTTTGAGACAGACTTTACAGTTCAATTTTCATTCCAATTATCTAGATCTACACCTAAGTACTCTAAACACGTTCAATCAGTTGGTTCAAGTCTGGTTGGAACCATTCTTCTCTCAACACGGTCCAGACACGCTTTGCCAATTCGTCAGCTCTAGCTTCAACCTTTGCTGTTGCTTCAATGTAAACTTTCAATTTTGGTTCTGTGCCTGAACCTCTAGCAGTGAATCTGATGATCTCATCCTCTCCAGCTTTCAAACTCACCGTAATCATCTGTGAAGAAGGATCGCTTGGAAGCAGTGGAACTCCATCCTCTGTGGTGGAGTCGAATCCAATAGTTAGATCTCTCCATGAAATAACTTCAAATTCACCAATTTTCTTTGGATACTTGGCAGATGGACCAGCGTACTTTCTGATTGTTTCGTTGAATATTCTAGGAGTTGCAGACAAATCCGGAATCAAGTAGTAACCGTTACATTCTTTGAAATAACCATATTTCTCATAACCTTCTTCGAGGATATCTATGGCAGTTTTGCCTTCTTTGAACCAAATTTGATACATTTGAAGGAATATCGTCAAAGCTGAAATACCATCTTTATCATGCACGACAGAAAACATGAACCCAATAGCTTCTTCGTATGCAAATGGAACGGTAAAACCTTTAGCCTCACAATCAATAGCTCTATTCCCAATCCATTTGAAACCAGTCAACGTATCTTGAAAGTGGAAACCCAATTTTTTGGCCATTGAGCCGATCATCTGGGAAGAAACCGTTGAATTTAAAACATAAGTAGAGTCCAAATCTT
>JAJMFV010000071.1:0-11563 GCA_030568425.1 Ambrosiozyma llanquihuensis | reverse complement strand
CCATTTCTGCTCTCAATTTAGCAAGTCTTGCTTCTTTTTCAAGTTTCTTCTGGTGCTTTCTTTCAGCTTTCTGTCTTTCTTTGGCTTCCAATGCTTTCTTTTCGGCAATCATTTTTTTCAAAGCTTCTTCTTCATCGCTATCATCATCACTAGATTCATCAGAGTCAGAACCAGCGGCAGGAACAGGTGTGCTTACCTGTTGTAAAACTGAATGACGTGGAATTGGAGGAGGTGGAGCTTTCTTTTCAATTGGAACAGGTTCAACAGAGCTTGGAGCTGGCACTGGAGTAGAAGAAGCTGAAGGAGCTTGCACTGGTTGGGCTGGTTCTTCAGTCTTGGTTCTTCTCAAACCCAGCTTGGCTAATCTTTCGTTCATTCTCTTTTCAGCTTGATCTTTGATTCTCTTGGCTCTTTCTTCAGCTGCTGACAAAGTGCTTGACGGTTTGGATTCCTGTGAAGGGGTTGAGGAAGCAGCAGATGGTCCACCAGCAACCGGTGAAGAGGTAGAACCAGTAGAAGCAGGTGCAGTAGGAGTAGCGACGGATCGAGAGACAGAAGTAGAAACACTTGGTTTGCTGTAGGTATTCATTGAATTTTGAGGAGAAGAAGGTTTAGAAGCATTCAAGTAATCAATAAATTCCTTGACCTCAGTGTTTTGAACACCTTGACCTTGTTCCCATTTGGTGTAGCCAACTTGAGAGGCGTTAGACAATGATAGAGATCCAGAAACATCATTGATCATCTCACCAATAGACTGCGAAACGTCCTTGATCATATCCTTTTGACTTTGAGTCTCACTTGCTATTCTAGCTGACTCTTGACCAATCTTAGCTTCATTCTGTTCAAACGCATCAAAGTTTGGAGCAGGTCTACCTGTTAATGTTGCCATCTTGGCTTGCAAAGTAGCTCTTTGTTTGGCAAGTCTCTTGTCTGATTCTGTAACTTGACCATTTGGACCACTTCCACGAATCTCAATACCAGCTGGATTTTCCTTTTGTAGTTTTAATCTATACAGTTCAATCTTAGTGGCCATTATCTTATCATCGATAGCAGATAGTGCACTGATTAATTGAGGAAGCTTATCAGAGAAATGATTTAGTTTGGCACTAACTTTTTCTTTGTCCTGAACAGAGGTACCGTTTGATTCAGAAACTGAATTGATCTTGGCTTGTGAAGCCTTGATCTTAGTCTTCAAGAATTCAATTTCATTCAAAGTTTGTTGCTTACCGTAATCATTGGAAATGTCTTCATCTGTAGCATCAATCGCAGAGAGGATAATTTTCTTTTCATGAATTTGTTTTTTTAAGTCTTCAACGGACAACTTGGAGCTGTCAAAGGTTGGAGATCCTGCAGAATCATCAGAAGTCTTGGATCTTCTTCTGTGTCTTGAGTTGCTCATATAACCAATATCAGTATCGTCATTCTTGAATCTAGTACCATCCCTTGCACCAGCGGATGAAGAAGCCTTGGATTTAGTTAGGCCTGCAGCATCACTCTTCAATTTTCCCTTCAAATCATCCATACTTTCCTGCAATAGTTTTGAAGAGGGTGGAATCAATTCAGGAGGCAAGAAACTTGGGATATCCAAGCCATGCAATCTTCTGTAGATCAAATGCATAGAAACTGAAAATTCATCCTTGTTCAACTTACCTCTATTTCCTTGATCCGCCAAAGTCCAGATTTTTTCCAAGTCGGTTCTACTCAAACCAGATTGCCCAAAGACTGAAATGGCAGTAGGACCATCAACGTAACCCACTTTTGTAGTGTCCCATTTCTTGAAAATGTTGTCATAGATCAATTTTTCTTGCTTGGTAATAGCCCATGGAACATCAGAAACAGAGGTGGAACCAATGGAGCTTTGTAGTTGTTGAGCCTGCGAAGAAGAGTTTGGCATGAAATGCGATTGCATCATGTCTAATCCTGGCAATCCACCAGTTGGCATTGAAACAAAACCCCATTGACCAGGCTTACCCGTTGGCATTGCAGTCAAGCCTGTTGGTTGTGGTAACAGACCAGTTTGTTGGGGTAAGAGCCCAGTTTGTTGAGAGGAAAAGCCAGTCTGTTGAGGAATCAAGCCGGTTTGCTGAGGAATCAAGCCAGTCTGTTGAGGTAAAAGACCACCTGTTCTTTGTGCAGTGAAGCTAGTCATTGGTGGAGCACCGAACCCACCAGTTTTTTGGACAGGAATCAGACCACTAGTTTGCTGTGCAGTCAATGGAACAAAAGTACCAGTTCTTTGAGGTTGTAAAGATGGGTAACCAGTAGCTTGGGGCTGTAAAGATGGATAACCGGTAGCTTGAGGCTGCAAAGATGGGTAACCAGTAGCTTGAGGCTGCATCAAACCACTCAAAAGCTGAGCATTTGTTGGCTGAGGTTGCAATTGTTGCTGTCTTGCATCAGAAGTGAACGGAGTATTTTCAGGAATATTACTGGTTGAAGCACCGTTACCATTTTCGGTAACACCGAAACTGATAACATCGACAAAGCTGCTGACTTCATTCTTTAACTTGACTGGCAACTCGTATGGAATCGATTCACCCTTGATAGCCAAGTTACACAAGTGTAAAGCCAATGCAAACTCCGGGAACAGCAATTGACCGGATTTGTTGGTATCAGAAAGAGCCCATATATCAGCCAATTGAGTAGCTGAAAGGCCGGATTGCATCAAGACTTTCTTTGCTGATGTGCCATCGATTGCATTTTCACCCTTTTTAACATTCAATCTGAACAAATGTTCGAACTTGGTTTGATCATTGATACTAATGAATGACAGTCTAATTGGTGGGATTTTCACATCATGGTTTTCTTGATTTTGCATGGTCTGAACAGCCGATGAAAAACCAGTAGGCTGAGAAACCAAAGGTTGGACAGGCTGCTGTGGAAGCATTTGCTGCTGAATCTGTTGTGGCTGTTGTTGTTGTTGCTGTGGTTGCGGTGGTTGCCAGCCTGTAACTTGGGCTTGCAAGCTCATACCAAATGAAGTGGTTGGTTGGAAACCTGTTCTTTGAGCGGTCAAAGGTTGAGCTTGAGCTTGATTTGGTGCACTCCATCCATTGGCTTGTGGCTGTTGTTGTTGTTGCTGTTGGCCAAATGAAGTAGCAGAGTTCCACCCAGTGGCCTGTGAAGTCAAAGGAGCTTGGGATTGGGTGTTCCATCCAGTGGCTTGAGTGGCCAATGGCTGTTGAGCTTGAGCTTGTGCTTGTGGTTGAGTCTGAGATTGGGATGGTAAACCCCAACCGGTAGGTTGACTAGCAGCCATTCCACCAAACCCGTACCCAGTAGGCTGGCTTTGCAGACTACCGTATTGACCTTGTTGTGGTTGTTGGGATTGCTGTTGTGGTTGCTGTTGTTGTGGTTGTGGTTGTGTAGACCAATTGTTCACATATCCAGTCTGCTGAGGATACATCTGGTTACCTGTACCACCATACTGAGGTTGTTGGTTTTGGTAAGGATACATCCTGTCAATTTTTTAATCCTGCGTATAAAAGCAAATGCAAACACAAAAAGTAATAAATTGGGTCTTGACGAATTCAAATTGAGATCAAGTGGTACTGAGTAGAAACTCTTCTGCGTATTTGGCACCACCGTTACAGCACAGAACAGGTGAAATCTCAATGCCAATTCAAGCCTCCTTCCAGCGCACGCCGAGATTTGATAACTTGAGAATTTCTGCCAGTTAATATTAACGTGCCATGTAGGCAGCCTTATATGTTCGAGGGCGGTGCATCTTGCACTACAGCTTGGAGATGAAATGAATATATAATAATAATAAATAGGTTGCTTGAACAAAAACACGTACAAAAATGGGAATAAAATAAATGCAAAAGGAGAGATAGTGAGTGGTATATAAGTAAGTAAAATATATGATAGAAACAGGTCATAATATTATCATTGATCGCATACAATTATTGAAGATAATTTCTTAAAATCCATTCAACTTTTCAATAAATGAGATAAAATCATCGATCAAATAATCCTGCAAGTTGAGTCCAAGACAAAGATCTTTGTCATGCTTGCTGTTGCCAATGAATATTCTCATATTAGCCAGTATGTTCAACAACTTAAAATTCAACTTAGATATCGAAGGAGGGTTCGCACTATATGTATCATCACTGAATGATGAAACGTCACTTACTCTTGTCTCATCACCATCGAATTCATCATCGGTGGCCGATTCCACTGTATCATATTCAGTTTTTGTGCTTTCTTTAGAAGAATATTTATGTAGTGTGCTGAGAAATTCAAACGAAAGCAAATTGAAAACATTGAACAAGGCAACAAACTCAAACAAGTTCAATGCTGAACCAGACTGATAGTATTTAGTGAAATTAGGCAACTTCAATTTCTCCAACCATTTCAATACCTCTTTATACTGATCCTCATCATCATAATTGAAATTCATCAACTGGTGTTTCAGAACAGAACAAACCAAACCAACTCTCAAATCTGAATCAATTTCAACCTCTTTTGATTTCTTCAAAATCTTGAAACATTTTCTAAGATTCTTTTCAGTTGGTTTCAGTAAAAACTGCAGCACTAAGCATCGACATAAGTGTTTGTCTGAGATATAAGCAGATGAAGTAATACAAGTACTCAACAAATCCGAGATCTGGATTCTCAATGAGGTTATAGCCAAGTCCAATTTATCCTTGTCCTCGTAGTTAAGAACATTACCGGCCTCATCAATATCAGCATTGATATCAAAATAATCAGACTCGGCACCACTGTTGCTGTTGTTATCAGTGGACTTGTCTTGCACATCCCTGGACTTCTTACCAAGTGCCTCAATGGAAATCATCTTTCTCATAGCACAGTTTAATAACTTATCAACTAGTGAAAGAAGGATGATTCGATCCAAATCAACACCTTGGTCAAGGTATCTTGACAACGAAGCATAGTCAACTTCACGATACGAGTAATCATTCAACAAATTCTTCAAGATTTCCGAATCTTTGGAATTATCGAGTCTCATTCTTGCCAGTCTCCAGTAGAAAGTTCCAATTCTATCAACTATGAACTTATTCAAAGTTGTATAAGAAAAGGAAAACACAAAAGGATCATTCTCTTTTAGATTACGAACGTTCAAATCCGAAAGTCTCTTGAACAACAACGATTTCAAAAAAGTATTATAAGCATTGCATTCCATGTTAAACGACTTGAACAACAACGTGAATATATCACCTCTTGATACATTTGACACTTGATTATCTGACTCAATTATTGTGTTTTCCAGCGTGGAAGAAGAAATAGAAGTCAACTTGTTAAAAGTATCTTTTGGGTTCAAGACAAAATTAAGCAGTATCTGATAAACTTCACCAATGGTTAGCTTTCTAGAATTTGCAATCATTGACTTGCCATTAGTATCATCACTGAGATTCAATTGGCTTAAGAATGGAACAAGGAAGTAATAGTATAGAACAGTAAAGCATATTGTAAGTTTCAATAAGCCCATCAATGGCTTGAGTAGCTCTCGATTGATTACGCTCTCTGAAGAAGCGGCATTGAATGCAAACACAGGAATTGAGAATAAACCTCTTCTGTTGCCTGATGAAAAGTCATCCATTGATGATGATCCAATCATGCATGCCATCCCACCAACTAGAAGTTTCTGACCAAGGCTTGTTTGCTGTTGTTGTTGCTGTTGCTGCTGTTGTTGTTGTTGTTGTTGATATTGTGATTGTGACTGTGATTGTTGTGGAGAAACCTGACGATCTAACAAGTCTCTTGGGGATATATTAGTACTTGATTGGCCATTGCTGAAAGGAGAGTTTGAAGAGATGCTTGAATCATTAGGATAAAAAACTTGTGGCTGTTGATGCTGTCTATACTGGTGTTCCATTTGTTGTGGTTGAAATTGAGGTTGCATTTGTTGTGGTTGTTGATTAGAAAGGATTGATTCCAACGATGAATTGGCATTTTCAACCAAGGATCTTAGCTTGATGTTTTCTTCAAGAAGTGTATCATTCTTGTACTCTAAATGTCTAATATATTCAGTTGCCTTGGACAAAATGGTAGCCTTGTTTAATTTCTTTGCGGGTTTCAAGCCATCCAATTTTTCTTCATCATCGGTATATCCATTTCCTTCGTAATCATCATCCAATTCTTCTTCAACGTCGGGTGTGCTTGAAGTTCTATGTCCTCTATTTTTAGAAATCACGATTCTCAAAGCAGGAACACAATTCCGTAGCTCAATGATCTTGGAATTTATATTTGTTCTGTATTTCTTCTCAATTAGATTATGTGACGATTTAACTTTTCTTGCAGGTTTCGCAACACCACCATGCTCAGCCATGGACTTGTTTCTTTGTGAAGAAACAGAAAGTTTCTTTCTACCTCTAGTTGATGACTTCAGTGAATCGTCATCGTCGTCATCATCATCTTCATCATCACCACTAGCTTCAGTAATGGAACTAACTCTTGATAAACTTGACTTTTGCTTTTGCGAATTCATGGAGTTTCTTTGTCTTGAAGAGCCTGAAGAAGGGGTTGAATCGGTACTAATTGAGTTACTTAAAGGTGGAATATTTTCATTTATTGTCATATTCATACTCATGTTATTGTTGGTGTTGTTGTTCATGATGTTGTTTCCATTAGAATCATAAAAATATTGGTTGTTGAAAGTGACAGTACTGGTTGACATTGATTCACCCATTGGAACAAAATTAGGCTGGCCACCCATCAAAGTTTGATTAATGTAGTTATTTGGGTTTTCATTTTCATCAATGTATTGAGTATTACCATTTGAGGTTAGGAAAAAGTCATCAGGAGATGAACCGCTTGAATAAGGGGATATTATTGAAGAACTTAAGCTACTCATGGCATCGTTAATGTCATTGAAATTCACTTCAGAATCCACGTTTGATGCATGACTTATGCTACTTAATCTTGAGCCAGATGGTCTCTGTCCCAAGCCTGATAAATGTTGTGGGATCTGCGGAATTTGTTGAACTTGAGACTGTCCTATTGGGTGTATGTAGTCATCCTGTTTGGTGTATAATGAGTTAAAGTTCACTGGCATTTCCTCCTGTTTGATGGTATTGTGTGGGTTATACTGTTGTTGCTGTTGTTGTTGCTGCTGTTGTTGTTGCTGTGGCTGCTCTTGGCCAGCAGGGTGGTGAAGGGACGACAAGATGGAGTCGTAGTCGTCGAAATCTAGAGTGGCCATTGTGTATGGTTGTAGGTGATAGAAATATTTGCTTTATTAAGTTTTAATATATCACAAGAATAAGATTTGATTGAACTTAATGGACAACCTTTTTTTTTGATTGGAAAGCAAAAAAGAGAAGGTTGATAAAGGAGATACAATCTGGGAAAGGGAGCAGACGAAACCAGAAAATAAGGATGCAAGTAACTAATATATCAGAAACAATAACAGAATATATAATTTTCAGGACACAAATACAAGGAAGAAAAAGAAAGGAAGAAAGAGGGAAAGAGAAAGTAGAGCTAAGTTTAGTTAAAATTACCACTCTTGAGAGCAGAATAAAGGAGTGGAAATTCACCGTATACCCTATACCGTATAGCTGGTGATTAATCTTGATAATAGATTAGTGTTGAATATGTCACTGGTTCTATTGAGCTGAATACAGGTGCGCATCAAATAATAATCAGTTTTGCTTATCCCAAAGAAAAAGATCGCCGCAGGCATCACCGTGTGGCCCCGTGTGGCCCCGTGTGCCACCATATGGCCCGCCCCCTTTCCAGCTGCACTTCTGGGTTGTTGGGTGTGCCGGTATATATCCGCTGCGCAGCGTGAGGGCACCACGCGGCATGCAACGGGACCACTCTGTCTTCTCTCTCAACATTTTCATGCCGGTGTCATGCCAGGACCAGGCGGCATCATGGAAATGAAATGGTGAACGAAACAAGAGACAAGAGAAACTTGCTGAAACTAAAATGATTCAATTCAATACGGGAAAGATTATGATTCCCTCTCTACCACTCAACTCGCACAACCGGATTCTTAATACGAGGTCCTGTTTGTGCGTATGATCCTGACTCCTCACTGTATCATCGCAACCCTTAACAAAGGTAAACACTCAAACCACAAACACCTGCATTCTCACGGCTTACGTTGTTTCCCAGCAAACACTGTTCATCACACAGACTACAACCTCAACCCTTTCATAATCCACACCCACACACATACAGTTTCCCCCCTTTTTCAACTTATTCAATTATTTCAAATACCAGGCGGACCAAGGAAAGTAGAGTCTCGAAAACACAGTCTCGTCCCGGTCAGCCACACCGTACTAAACTCCCCGACCCACCAAATATTGCCACCCTGCACATAGCGCCGCACACGACGCATCAAATTCAGTGACACGCATACAAATCAACTCACCTGTTTTAACAATATGCAAAAGCACACCCCACTCAGCCCTGTTCAACACACATCAGCATATGGCGCAGAGTAGAGAAGTGAAGAGTGTATTTGGAGGACGGACTATGCCGATTGCACGGTACAACGGCCTTTGATTTTTGATTTGTAGTATTAACTCTTTGCACATTCTTCTTAGATTACAGAATTACAGTAAAATCAAGAATTAAAGAAGACACGGTATGCTCACACCCCTTTGATTGAAATATACCGTGACCGAAAGGAAGTAATGTTTCAGGTACTATTCTTGTAGTGACTTTGGGTTACATTAGCATGTCATCAAAAACTAACTTCACCATCAACTGCTTAGCATATGAAGATGGGATCAGCAAAATGACCGACCCATTGGATTCTTAAAAGTTCTGGAATTTAATAAGGAGAGTGGAAAAAGTAGCTTCGGAATGAATGTTACTATGTGAATCAAGAATCATTGAGTGACCAACTTGTATTATTTTGAATAATGGAACTAATCTGACTAGATCAATTTTATTTTGTATATCAAACATATTGTCCAGAAACTCTAATCGCTGGGTGGGTTTTCGAGTTTCCCAATTTGGTGGTGATCCCCTTCGACAACAGTTCTTTTGTCTTCTGTGAAGAAGATATTTTCCAAATATTTCGAAGATATATCAAGTTGCCCCTGTTACTTTATCTAGCACAAGAAAGTAACTCGTTCAAAGAAATATGAGCATGATTGGTTGTGCTACTTCAAAGAGGCGTGATAAATGTGTTGTTCTTTTTCATCAGATTTTGAAGTCGAGATTCTAAGATCGAGAATCGAGAGAGCGTTGCGATCTGCATCCCCATCTGCAGCACCAGCGCCAGCCGCAGAAAACCGGGTGACCCCAAATTGGTGCATGCATGAACTGAGACAAGACAAAACAGAGAGAAAAGGGGAAGAAAGAGAAGGAGAAAGAGTCACAACGTTGAGGTTTGTTGCAGCTAGAAGAGCTCATATTAGAGACACATGATATACCACCTGTTGCAAAAATTATCAAAATGAGTAAGGATCATTCAGGCTAAATCAGTACTTAAAAACTATGCACATATGAGCATTAAAACACACGAAACACGGATGAAGTACTGACGAAACACGGGTGAAACATGGGTGAGACACAGCTGAAACACTTCTCATACTACACCTGACTCAACTTGAAAGGGCACACCCAGCAAATGTCAAAAGTGAAAAGGGAAAGACAAAGGAAAAAAGTGTAATCAAATATAATAGAAGAGAGGTATCACGCTCACATGCTTAATTCAGTAAAGAGTTAAAGAATTCAATTTACTCTTCAAAAAAAATCACACCACTTTTTGGAAAAGGCTTGAGAGTAATATGTCAAAGCCGCAGAGCCATTGAGCCGTCTGGAAGGTGCATACACACAGCCACCCGGTGCCCCCGAAAATCAACTGGCGGTCCGAATTTTCGATCCGAGTTCATTTCAAGAGAAGCATAGACAAATTACGGGTAGATATTTTGATTGAGTAAATATCATTACCATGAGTTGCTGTATATGAATGAACATATAATCAAGATAAATAACCTTGCTCTCAGAAGCCCAGCCAGTTTCAGAGCTCCAGAACCAACAGGTTAAATCTATCTTCTTGTTGGTAACCTTGAACATCTCAATCTGGAATCTTGATACATCCTGCAATGGTCAATGTGCGCTGCGTAGTGAGTTGTGGGTGTCGGAGTTGAACAAAGATGCCGCGGTGTTTGGTTGCTGAAGTGGCTGAGGTTCGTGTGCTGTGGGGGTTCGATCCATCACCAAGACACCCCAAACTAGGTACGATACTAATCAACGTTGAATTGATGATGTATGATCTGAGTACTTCCACGTATCATTTACAGGTCTGTTATTGAAAGGTATGGCAAGGCTTTCAATCAAACAACTTAAATTTATGGCCAATGTTCGTTCCCACCCCCTTTGTCTTGGTGTGTTTTTTTGTGATGGCTATCATAATGAGATCCTCAGGTGCATTGTCTAGTAGGGAGGAGTATCGTTTTGTCCATGTTGTTACTATTCAAATATATGTAATATAGGTGCTACGATACCACCGTGTTTTATATTGTCATTGATTGTGATTATCGTTTTATCTAGATCCAGATTATGGACTGTCGACAGTTTATATGGGTTGTCCCCTGATTCACGGCATCTTGAATATTAATCATCACTTGACTTTGGTTATCAACTAGTATTCTTGATTGGCAGAGACGAATGTTTTGGATAGGAGCGGTTACTCTAGTGATTTGTGATACTTATCATTCACTATAGACATCCAATATAAATCAATTGAGTAGAGAGGGAGAACATATACATACCCCATCTCCCATGTTTTAATCCTTTTCGTCGATTTTGTTATTCTTTTCATCGATTTTGTTAATTCGTATAGCATACCACAGCTCTCTTGATTACCATCATTTCAACCGTAGAATTACCTCTACCGTAAGCATTCGTGAATGTATTTTAAATATAGTTGAATACGACAAGATTCAATTAACTCGGCTCACTTACTGGATGTCTAACACTGGTGCAACTTCTCAGAGTTACGTAAGCCGCGAGGTAGCCTTTTACGTAAGCAGGCTTTTGGTTTCTCTTTGTCTGTCTTTGTCTCCCTGTTCTACACTTGTAGCGCCTGAGCGGGTGCGTTTGGGAACAAGATATATCTGCTACCTCTTTATCCTCCTCTTTGTAATTGACTCACCCACTTTCTACTTCCACTACCACCACTACCGCTGATACTACTGATACTACTGATACTATCACTACTATCACTACTATCACTACTACTACAACCACCACAACTACTACAACTAACATAATGAATACTATCCGTTGGAGTGACGCTGACCTTCAACAGATGTTAGGAGAGCCAAGCTCTCAAAAGGAAGCCACTTCCTCCTTATCAACCTTATTCAAGGTTGACACAGATTCTGATGATAAACGTCATCAACAACAACACCACCACCAACAACAACAGCAACAACAGCAACAACAGCAACAACAGCAACAACAGCAACAACAGCAACAACAACAACAACACTCACGCCGTCAACGTGATGTTGAACACCACCACCAACAACAACAACAACAACAACAACACTCACGCAGTCAACGTGATGTTGAACACCACCACCAACAACAACAACAACAACAACACTCACGCAGTCAACGTGATGTTGAA
>JAJMFV010000070.1:0-11779 GCA_030568425.1 Ambrosiozyma llanquihuensis | reverse complement strand
GAGTGTGATGTGGATACAAGAATCAAAAGTGAGGGTATAAGGTGTAGCATGGGACTCGTGATCATCATTGGGACGTGAATGTAATGGTATTAGGGGTATCAAAGATGCAAGTGTTATATGACGAGTCAACAATGACTCAAGTATATCAGGACGACTTCCCGAAAGCAGCAACAGGTAGTGAATGGTAGCAGAGATGGAAACAGACTCTAAGCAAATGAAGCAAGAGGAAAGGCAGTAGAAAGGGTCCACTCCACTCTTGAAAAGTCTTGTTGAAGCCTCCAAAAAGACGGGTGCCGAGCTCTGCTGACGTCATCCCGAGCAACTGAAATTGCGGGTGCACCCCACGTTTCGCAGCCTTGTTTTACGGGGTTAGTGTGAAAAGAGCTGTTTGTATGTAATTGGTCACCAAAGAAAGAAAAGCAGCCTGTGGTCCACCACACAGGACTGACAAAGTATAGACAGGAGTATAAATATATACAAGAATAAGAATAAGTAGATAAATAAAATAAATAAAGTGGGTAAATAAATAGATAAATAAAGCACCAAAATCGCTCATGCAGCAAGTCTAAGTAGAATAAATAAGAAGAAAACACACACACACATATATCAGGCAATATTAAGCATGAGATACTCAAACAGTGAGAAGAATATCATGGTTGTGGTGATGGATCTAGTCACCGAAGGACCTAAACCTTTGTAAGTTTCTCTAGTTGGTAGTTTCCATTTCGGTGAACTGATCGGACTTCTCTCGTGTCCCGACATCTCTCTTAATATATTCCCAACAAAATCCCTTTGATACTGAGATTTCATAGTATCAATGGGGAAAACAGTAACCCAGGATAAACATCCCGCTGTGGCACCGGCCATTGGAACACTTAGTACGTCGATTGTATCACTAAACCTGGTTTCGTATCTTGAGTTTAAGTTTTGAATGGATAGTTTGACAGTTTCATAGATACCGTAAAATAAACCTGATGAAAACCCATCTCTCAAGAAATGGTATCTGAAACCAGAATACAAACCTCTAATCCCGTCGTATTTCACAATTGATGAACCAACTTGAAATAATCCAATGGGCAATTTGTCACGCTTGATACCAGAATGTGAATCTTTACTGACCAACAACAAAATCTGTTGGAAAATCTTGGTCAGCTCAAAAGGGCATGCAAAACAAGAAACTACAAACCCTGATATAGAACCAGATAGCAATGCAATTGGAATGTTATTGATCACTCTATTCAGTTGGACCTGCTGCTCTGTTGCATGTGCATTATAGTTAACCAACAAGGGTTGATCTCCAAAGACAACTTTGCTAATATCCGATATCACTGGTTTTGAAGCTGTATAAACTGACACCTGAAATGATCTGGCAAAAGAAGTTGATATCAAAGGTGCCATGATACCTCTAAACAACCCAGTTATCCCTTCATACTTTAACGTCAATCTTAAACATTCGAAAGCATTTCGAAAATGGTGGGTTTGCATTCTAGTCTTTAACGAATCCAATGGAAATCCAATAGTGGTTGAAACCATCGATGCTGAATATGATAGGATTCCTGATTTATATGGGGCTAGAATCAGAGGCATGGTGAACATCGGATTCTCATACACTATGTTTCCTGTGATTGCAGGTAACACAGATGATGATTTGTCTGACACCGAAGGTATTAATGAATCATCTGATGTTCGCTCTTTGTTCTTCATTGGTATTGATGTAGTCATTTATTAGATTAGATCAAGAGTCTATTATTGTGAGTTCTAAATGTATAATGTATATGGAAATGCAAGCTGTTTTCGATATGGAGATGGATAAATTAGGAGTTGAAAGCTAGCTAGCAAGGGTGGAATGGAATGATTTGTGTGCTTTTTTTGAATACAACTAGTATGTGTATCTATGGTTGTGATAGTATATTACCATGTGTGTCTGTATTGATGCATATGAGTGTGCAAGCAGACCGAATAAAAGAGCAAATTGCAAGTCCGAATTCCTTTAGAGATGGAGTTTGTTCTAGATGCATCGGCCATACTCAAAAGATGAAGAAAATAGCACTTTTTCTGCCCCTCCTCCGGTGCCGGAGATTTCTCGCTCGTTCGCGCGAAATGAGGAGCAAATTTGCGAGTGGGAAGGGCACGCGGGGAGGGGTGGAGCTGGACTACTTGGAGAGTATTGCTTATCGTTTATCGTACCATAATTATATATATATACACAAGAAGAAGAAGAACAAGAAGAACTGTTGTATTGCAAAGAAAAACTATAAATATACTGATCAACTGCTAAAGTCTCCCAATTATGGGTAAATTTCCTTTTCAACTTCCCAAACAGCATCGACCATTGCCTTGACTATGATATCGACATCCGATTTGGTGATAATATAGGAAGGTCCCAATGAAATATGGTCTCCAATGTGGACGATCTTACCGGTCTTTTCATCTGTCTTTGCACCACATGTACCATGGAAGGCCATGGAGGTAATACCGTTATTTATTGCCTTTTCATGAACTCTGTAACAAACCTTCATACTTGGATCAAATGGCTCTTTTGTAATTGGGTTGCAGAACTCAATCGAGTGAAATAGTGGTATTCCTCTAATATCACCAACAATCTTACAGCCTTGTAATTTCTCCTTTAGTTGATCCATCATATATTGTCCTGCTTCTCCACCTTTTCTAATCAAATCTTTTTCAAAAAGCTTCTTTTGGACAGCCAATGCAACTTTACAGTTGAATTCATGGAAATGATAGGTTTGCGCACCAGGAACAGAATCACTACCTGCAACAATGGTATCTTTAACCTTTGGTGAAATTAAAACACCTGCCAACGTGACATACCCAGAACCAATTGTTTTACCAACAGTCAAAATATCTGGTCCTCCACTAGACATGAACTTCTCGTAACAATGATAGTATGGTCCTGCTCTACCTAATCCAACCATAACTTCATCCAACAACAACAATGCACCATACTTTTCAGCCAATTTCTTAACGCCATCCAAGTATCCTCTTGGTGGAGGAACTGTACCAAATGTGGAACCCCCAACGGTTTCCAAGATGATACCAGCAACGGTACTTGGGTCATTCTTGATTATTGTTTCTTCTAGCTCATCCAACAATTGATTTGTATAATCATCCTCGGTCATACCTTCTTTGATTCCTCTGTATGGATAACAAGCTGAAACCTTTGGTGTTTGATCCTCACTTAGTAATATCTTTTCAAACCCAATCTTTCTGATACCATCACCAATAGACAAGGCCCCTAATGTGAAACCATGGTATGCGTTCAATCTAGAAATAAACTTATATCTTTTATCATCACCTCTTTCTAAATGATATTGTCTGATAAGCTTCAATGCGTTTTCGTTGGCCTCAGAGCCAGAACCAACCCATTGGCAAGAACTGAAATGATTCTTTGGCGAATGGTCAATGATAAACTTTGATAACTCTTCAGCAGCATAGTTTGAATAGTATATACCGAATGAATAATTCGAAGTCTCAGCAGCATCTTTCATAGCTTGAATTATATCCTTATCGGAATAACCCAAAGATCCAACAGCTGCACCGGTCATTGCATCCAACAATGTCTTTTGCTCTTTGGTTTCTGGATCTTCGTAGGTTATGTAAAGGCCATCCGCCTTGACTAACATTGGAGCCACTTGCGACACTTTTCTTTGAAAGACATATGATTCTTGTGACATTTTAGGGTATTTTGAAATTTCTTTTATTGTTTATTTGTTTATTGTATGTTTGATACAGTTCGATATGGAAGAGTAGGCATTTGTAAAAGTTAAACATTTTTAGGACTCATGAGAGAACATTCAAACTATTTATAAGCATTTGAATAGAGTAAAGCTATCATAGTAAACAGTATATTCAAATACCCCAGTTTAGAAGATATCGATACAACTTCCATACTAGGAAGTTGGAAGAGTATCAGCTAGCTGATGGATTACAAACAAGCTTGAATGACGTGAGTTACATAATCATAATCATAGAAAATCAGCTCATCGCCATATATCGAGCCGCAAGAGTGAGGAATCTCCGATCCTTCGGACATTTGACTCAATCAGCGCGCAGCTTCAGCAGTTTTAACCGGTTTGCAGTGTGCTCTGAACCATCATGAGTGTGAATTGGCTGCTACGTGGTGGTTGTTACGTTACGATTATATATCTCATTGATCAACCTATACTGATATCCATCATAAATTGTAAAATCAACACTCACTAGGGAACAAAATCCATACTAACTGAACACCAAACACCAAACACCAAACACAGAGCATATAGGACACCCTCTTTCTCACTCATGCAACTTCCCATTTCGGAAACAACAACCATCAGAGCAAATTAAAGACTCCAACTTAATGAACCACCAAACTATGGCACATTGATATCTAACACAATCATGAAGCTAATAAATATCAAATATTGATGTAGTGTTCGTGTAGCTCATGATCATTGCCCTTCAAACTTCCTGATTTGCAAAATTGAGTAATGTGGCCTCATGCTTTGGACGATGTCTTAGACAGGCAACTTTTAGACAGAGCAATGTGATTAGATTTTCGTAGCTTGTAAAAGCTACATATAACATATAAACGACTGATGGTAATGGGTACTGAATGTTACTCGACTCCGAATGTCTTAAGTCTGACAACCTCTGCTCGTTCATTTCACCGTATGGATGTCGAATACAAGAACAGCTTGAGATTGACTGAGGATCTGAATACTACAAATATAATCCTTAAACTTCTACATAATGTGAAGCTTCTGGACTGAAATATCAACCTTACAAGCTTGTACTGTGTTTATGTAAATCGAAGGCTGATGATGGTGGGTGGTTGGAAAGTTCCTAATCAGGAAGTTGTTCGCGTGTGGTACGTTTCGACACCTTATGTAATTTGTTGTTCAACTAGTTCATTGAGCTTGCGCAGGCTAGTTATATCTTTTACAATTTCTTGAATCATACTAGTTTCATCAGTGATATCAAGATTTTTTGCTGAGCTGAAACAGTGGATGTACAAACTCTGAATTGCATGTTCAACGATAATGAATGATCATCACTAAATCGCTCTTCACTTCTTGAACTTAAACTTAAACTTCATCGAGATGATTCATTTTCTTTTATGTATGAACAAGAAGAAAGTTAAAAAAGAAATCTGTAAACTCAATTATAAAAACGGTGATTGAAACAAATAGCAATAAGCTCGTCATGAGTAAGAAGTTATAATTCACATATCTATAGCATCTTTGAAACTCAAAATATCACTAAATCTCAACCCATTCACATCTATATCATCATTCTTCTTCTTTCCAATACCATTTCCATTTCCATCGTTACCGCCATGATTGTTATACATCGTTCTAAAACTCATCAAATCATTCATTCCAATGCTACCGGGTCCTAAAACAGTCAGCCCACCAGCTCCTGATTGACTATGCATATTGAAACCTGAAAACGATCTGCTCTCTTCGTCTTCGATTGCATTTGAGTTTGAGCTGTTCAGTAGTAAGGATGTAGGAGGTGTTGTGTTTGTATTAGTGTTTGTGTTTGGATCAACCATATCTGTATCCTGGATCTCATTTTGTAAAAATTCCAAGTCGTCAACAGGGCTATGTTTTTTGAATTCTTCAACAGACACCAGAATCAATCCCTTTGATCTTATCGATTTCACTAATTCTGGACAGATTGAAAGTAGTTGATTTGGAATCATCAATCCTAGTAAATTGTTAGCCGTGGCAAAACTGACTGCCAATTTGATGGATCTGGTCAATTGATCCTGATACTCCACACCATTCAGATACTCGGTTGATTCTTTATTGATTGAGTCAATGTTATCGATGTTCAAGTTTTGTTTTGAGCTCAATAATGTGATTTCATCAACTTCTGTATTTTGATGCTTGATAGGAAATCCATTTGCTGTACATGGGTAAAATTTATGTTGTTTGCCGCTGAACTTGATACCGTTCAAATTATAAAACACTGGATAGTTTGGTTGTTTCCAATTTAAAATGGTACAAACTGTTGAATTGTCAGATGACAAGATCAATGATCTGTTCTTGTTTTCAATTCTCAAGTCTCTAACATGACAGAAGATATCGGTCAATATCAAATCAATGAAATTATTCAAACTGTTATCGGTCAGAGGTTTTAAATCCTTCGATAAGCATCTGGTTATCAAATTATGCGAGGAGATCGAGCATCCAATTGTATCGAAATAATTCATCTCATAAGTTGAAGGTGAAAAAATCTCCAAGTTCAATGAAATGTCAACATTCACATATCTTAAGAAATCAGATAATGGTATATACAAATTGGATAGGACTTTATCAAACTCTTGAATCGATGATAAGTCGTTCAAATTTTCAAAATTGCTCAATAATTCACAATAACGTTCATATGATGCATCATCTTTATACACTATTGTCTTGATCTGCTCAAAACTGAAGGATCCGACAGGCATTGAAACACCTTCTGCAATTTCAATCTGCCATAGCGGACAAACAATAGGTGTACCATCACTAGCCAAGCAAACATGAACTCTGAAATATTCACCACTTAGAGACGATGCAGTAACGAACGAGATTGATTTCACCGTAGGTTTAACAACGGCTGCTGCAGCGGCAGCGGCAGCTGCTGATGACTTCCAATATGTGTCATACATTGATATTTCTAGTGGTAAACCGCAATATGGATACACGATTTCATAGTTGAACTTGAGTGAACCAATTGTTCTTAATCTGACATCAAATAAAGGAATTTCAATGTCCCCACTTAGTTTTGATCCCGATCCAGGGAATGATGATCGTAGTAATGCTGCAGATAGTGTTGCCTTTGATAACAATCTTGTACCAAAAGTTGGGAATAATTCAAAGTCTATGGCAAAGTCGTCAAATGAATCAGTTTGGAATGTTATTGTCTTTTCATCGTCTAGCACAGGTAACATTATATTTCTTGGAATCAAATCATTCTTCTCGCAACTTATTGTGATTCTACCTGGAATCGAAGTTAAGAAAGTATCTTGGTTCAATTGAATTGAGTTTCTGGATGTGTAGAATGACAATTTCAAGAAAATCTTCTTTTCTAGGAAATTATGACCGTATTTTCTCAATGGAATAATAGGAGGCGGTAATGATAAATCAGGAATCATATCGATATTAGACAATTCGAAACTCGATGGTATTAATTTTGATGATGCTTCTAATTTAACAGGAGGAGGTTGTGGTGTAGTTTGAGGGATAACTGATGAATTTGAATTTTTAGCGTCTTCTTTTTCTTTTATATAATTTTTCTTCAAAGATTCAATCAGCACATTCAAGACATCTACTTTACCTTCCCAAATTGCATAATAAAGAGGATCAAATCCATCCTCATCCACAAATTTGAAATCCCCACCATATTCAATTAAGGTCTGTGCCATTTTGGAATTTCCCTTGACAACACTATAAAAAATGGCTGGCCACTTATTCAATTTGTCAGTTTGATTGATATTCGCTCCGTATTGTAACAACAATGGAACCAAATCGCAATGACCAGATGATGCTGCAATATGTAACGGTAATAGACCTTCGGCATTAGTTTGAAAAGATTGAGTTAATAGTTTGGCCTTTTTAGCTTCTTCAGGAGTACCAAATTGCGTCAACAAAATCTCAACAATTTCATAGTTTCCACTTTTACAAGCAACGTTCAATGGTAAATATTTTGGTTTCAAGTCATCCTGCAACGGGAAACCATTTGCATTATGTTCCAATAAAATCTTAACGGATGATGCGTGGTTGTGGATTATGGCCATCAGCAAAGGAGAAATTGCTTCATTGTCCATGACATCCAAATTCAATTTGTCAAATTTGTCACCTAATATTAGTAACAACAAATCATCTCTACCATTTTCAGTTATGTAATGTAGACAGGTCTTACCGGTCACATCCTTAACAGCTGGATCCAAGTTTTCACAATCGTTGAGGCAAATTTCCAATATTTTGTTTCTGCCTTGTTTACAAGAGCAAAATTCATGTAGAAAAGTTCTTCCATTCAAATCATCAACCATATTCAAGTCAATGAACTGTTTAAAAAATTCATAAAACAACAACAATGACTCGTCAGTGATTTGATTGTTGGATATAAGAAGCATGAAAACTTTCGATAGGGTGAATCTTTTTGAATCCTTGTTCAATTTGGAAATGATTTGACTTGACCATTCTTTCAGTTTGGTTGATTGCTCTTCTTGGTTTAGATTTGCATTTTGTAGTGTAATTTCATAAAAGTCGGTGTATAATTGATCAGAGACTCTATCACCTAATTTTTCATTTGATCTGTCATTATCATTAGATTTATTATTATTATTGCTGTTGTTGTTTTCGTCATCATTATTAAAATTGCTATTATTATTATTGTTGCTGTTGTCTTGTTCTTTTTTCTCATACCTCACAAAGCCATTACCTTCAGCTTCAGCCTCTAGTTCCATCAAATTATTGGCAACTTGATCACTCAATTCAATGATTTGATCTCTATGGAAAACGGGTTGAACATTGACAGCAGTTGTAAGGTACAGTTCTTTTGTTCTTGATTTGGAACGTTTATCCCATTTTTTCAAAACTTTGGTGAAACCAGATTCATTCAATCCAACAAACTGTTCTAATCTATCCAAATCTTTTGAAAATTTCTTGAAACCATCATAAAGTGAGACGAATGCAATTGAGTTTTTGGTGATGTTATCTAGTCTGCCTTGTCTTAGTGCTTGATTTTTCTTTTCGATTAGGATATCCAATCTGAATTTCAATTCGGCTTCTTTTTTAAGGTAAAAATCATTAACTTTTTCCAATTCTCTTTCCACTCTAAAGAAAAATGAACCTTTTTTATCCTGCAAAGATTCATTTGGGTTATTGTTTGCTATTAATGCATTGATCAATTTTTTCAGGGCTTTGTAGTTGATGAAATAACCTGAATATTCTGGTAGTTCAAGCTGTCTTGCAGCCAAATATTTACCGAATTTCCTTCAATAAGTTCTCCGAGATGACGAAGATGAGATGGACATGTTAGTATAATCTGAGCAGAGAAGTATAGTGATATTCAATTGTATTTTTTTGGTGACTTACATTATAGGCAGATGGTCAAAATAGAGAAGACCTTAAGGGGAAGACACTTTCTTGTTGAGTCTGTGTACTATGAAGTATTCGCTATCAATATGCTATGTGTATATACTATTGAAAAAGTGCAATGGAACTAGTATATGATGAGCTTTGGATGTCAATGCCAGTGTCAATGGAGATGGTGATAAGGGGAAGTCTGCACCGGTGAAGAAGAGCTGGGGGAGTATTGGGAGTGATGACTGTGGTGATCTGTTCCTTTCTTTGGGATTATGTGAGCTCAAGAGTACACTGTGTTGGAATGTGCCCTATGAAGTGAAGGATCCAAGTTTTCACGAGTGTCTGTGTGGTGAGTCTTAGTGGCATGTATCCATCCCATCAGATGTGTTTCTCTGTTTCTGTGATTGAAATTAGAAAATTGGCCCGAGCGAGGCACTGCGCACGTGCTCAATTTGCGCATCGCACTGAGCCATCAATCTACGTAAATTTACTGAACCGTCCATCATAATGATCGTTGTGCCCTGACTGCTCTTCTAATCACAGTATGAAAAGTGCATCTTGGCTATCTCCATCCATCCTCAACTTTCTTCATCTCCCTCTTTCGGGCTTTTTCAGGACCAATCTTAACCTTCTCGATCACCTGCAGCACTAATTCCACTCCACACAACATTAATTCCACTTACGTAGCCACCACCTGTTCATTGCTGAACCCTGAATTAAGTCAAAACAATTCATCATCTAATAGTTGATCATGTTGCAATCTTGATTGTCTCAAAATTACAAGCTGCCATTGCAAGATCAGGTTTAGTTAAAATCTTGAAAACCGAAGGAAAGTCAAACATTGAAATACCCTGTGGTTTTGTCAACTCATTGAAAGCTTCAGAGAGATTTCAAAAGAGGATTGACTCTATTACATGTTTTTACATCTTTCAAATACTTATATTTGTATTTGTCTCATAATAATGGCTTGTGTTTGGTGATGGTGTTAATAGTCCACTTCACATTCATACAATGGCATTCGATCATAACCCCTTCAAAAGTAAACTGCAATAAACTAACTAGGTTGCTAGCAGCTATATCCATATATTTATGGATCAGAATCATTCATCTATGGTGGTTGTTAGTTAAATTTATCTTCAGTAGAGTGCTCTTTGTAAAGAAGCATTGCCCTTTCAACCTTTACCTTAGCAAGCTCCCTGTTTGAGCTTGCCTTGTTTGCTTTCTTGTGATCAATACAGCTAGAATGTTTCATATACTACAATAACGATAATCAAGATTACTATACAACTAACTAGAGCTAGTTTTATTACTATAAAGTCTTGTTTGATGCTGTTATCATCATATTCTATGCTCAGCTACCATACAAAACCCCTGTTTGTCTTCCATCTGGCACAGTAGACCAATTTAGATGCATGAAAATGGCATGTAGAGTAATCCCATACATATTAGACTACACATATGAATATATACACCCACACTTACTGAGTTTGCATGACTTAGAGACAAATACCTGTAATTTACGGTTCTCGAGTTCTTTTTCCCCATTTCTCCTTTGTTACAGTATTAGACGCTCATTTTTCGCCAATTTCGCATACATTTGGCGCGTGAGTATAAAAAGGACCCTTCCCCAGATTTATCTTGTTCCCAACTAACTTACACTCCTTCTTCCTCTTCCTCTTTTTTTTCTCCTTCTTTCTTCATTAATCATCCAAGCTTGGTCCTCTATCAACTTACTATCATCATCAGAGAGGACTAAAGCGATTTATTATTCATTTATGCAGATATATCAGATGTCACTAAGGTTGTCTACCATTTCCCGGTACTTGGTGGCATCTCTTAGCTTTGTTACTCTATCACTCGTTTACAGGGTAGCAAATGCTAAGTCAGATCAACAGAAGTTCATCATACGTACCTCAGACTATCACTGAGTACGATCCATTCATTTCTTTCGTTTATTCCATTGGCTGATGACTTCTCATGGACATGGTATCTTATCACTCGTTTACAGGATATCATCTTCATCTGTCCATGCTTGATCTGAGATATTGTGTGAGATCAAACCTTTTCCCAATCAATAAGGGTTATTGGTATTCGGAATTGTCAATTGTTCCATGGTCATCAGGCATTTGTCACTTGTTATCTCAATCTCTAAGAGTGTGGCAAATGCTGAAATCTCACATCCGACTTTAAGTGTATTTTCAACAGAGCTGTTTCTACAAATAAGCATGCTAGAGCGACGGGCATCGTTTAATATGTTATTCGAAAACTAACGTGTCTCTGAGCGTGTGTGCTTATTACACTCTGTGTGAGGATTTGGTGCTTATCCAATACACTTAAATATGTGGTCTGCATATCTTTCTATCTTTTTTTTGATAGCCATTGTTCATTCAGGTATATTAGATGTCACTAAAGCTGCATACCCATTCAAGCAGACTTTTATTTTTTTTGTATTTTGGTAGTGCATCTTTTAGCTTTGTTTTTCCAATAGCGCAAACGGTTAACCAATGCTAAATCAGATCATCAGAAGTCTATCAAGGTATCTCAGACTATCACTGAGTACCATTATTTCATTTGAATCATGTTTTTTTGATGGCTTTTAGTGGACTTGATATCTTTCTAGAGGGTATCTTCCATGTTTGATCTGAGATATAGTGTGAGATCAACCTTTCCAATCCATAAAGGTTGTTTGATTATGAAATCAT
>JAJMFV010000069.1:0-12303 GCA_030568425.1 Ambrosiozyma llanquihuensis | reverse complement strand
ATGGTTTTGATGCGTCCTTCAAACCAATAATTGATGAGGATGTGAATAATTTCTTGTCGACATTAGGATGAGTCTTGAATTGAGTTCCAATCTCTGGCTTAGTATCCAATGATAAGTTGATCTTGGATAAGGCCAATTCTGGATCGTTGATTCTTAACTGTAAGTCACCTTTAATTTCAGCAGCTGAAATAGATCCTTCTCTTGCAATCTGAGCTGAGAACTTTTCATTTATGGTTATCAAGATACCATTGTTAGCTATCTTGTCCTTAACTGGCTCTTGTATGATCGGTGCTTGTTGGGCAACTTGTCTTGGAGCAGGAGTACTGATCAACAAAGGTTGGTTATCACCAGCAGAGCCGATTTTCGATGATTTTTTACCCAATTGTAAACCACCTTTTCTAACTGGGTTGCTTGTGAATCTGGAAGGAGTTTCCTGTTCTGGTTCTTTATATTGACTTTGGGATTGCGGTTGAACAATTGTTTGTTGTTGGTAAGTTGGACTAACAAAGTTTTGCTGTTGTTGGAACTCGAAAGACTCCATATTTTTCTTCATCATTTCTTTTCTTTGGATTTCCTTGGCTCTTCTCTTTCTTTCCTCGGTTGCTTCTAATTCTTTGTTTCTCTCGATGATTTCTTGAATCTTCTCTTCATGCGATTCCATTTCCAAGAATGTGATGATTTGGCTTGTTGAAAGGGTTTCCTTGTAACCGAGGTTGATGATTTCATCAAATGCATTTAAGAGCTCAAAACAATTATCAAAAATTTCTCTTTCGTCGACTGTTCTTAAAATACTTGTAATTGTTGAAGCAAATAAATGCAATGTATCGATATCTTGTAAAATGTTTGAATGCTTGTTTGTGATCAAGACAACATAAAATTCCTCTAGAGACTGATAAACATATCTGACGTTATTATCTTCCACTGTGGTATGTTGAGTTTTTGTGGTGTCGGATAACAAAGCAGGAAAGTTTGCCAACAATAGGGTGACTCTATCCTTTGATAAATCGGTGAATTGTCTTGAAATAATTGCCTTACCACCACGGGAACAAATTGATGCAGCTAAAACAACCATTCTATTTTGTGTCTTTATATGAATCTATGTCAAAAAAAGTTAGGATGTTTTTGAAAGAAATGGATACCGTCTAAAAAAGAAAATGGGAGTATCTATAAAATTTGGTGGTCTTGAAATACTTTGAAAGGGAGATATCTAAAGTATCAGGATGTATTGCTTTTTTTATCTCTTTGCAACTTTTGAGTGCTCAATTAGGAACTGCAAAAGATGGCAATGAAGTATTTATGGAGATAGAACGGAGTGCACGCTGGAATTGTGGGAGATCAAGGAGGGTGTGTTGTTGGTGTGCAAGGCCAGACTGGCAAGTTGATTTTAACAGGTCAACAACAACTTCCACCAAAACAAGTTCAAAAATTGGCGTCAATTCCATCGCGCTGCGCTCGTCTCGTTTTGCGGCACGTTGTGAAACTTACGCTGTGTTACTGCTGCCTCCCACCAAGTGTGTTGGCATATATTAGCTTCACAGTGGCATCCTATGGTTAACTAGCCCCGTATTATTTGAATCGAAACCAATTAATGGCTTCAATCTGGGTGTATCTAGTGTTGCTTGGGGCCATCTTATATACCTACCATCAGGAGAAGAAAGTGCGTGCTCATAACCGCTCACTTTGTTACGTAATTCCAATTGTGTTTATCCCATTTCTAGTAACTTTAGAAGATTGATACCCGCTAGTGGTTTCAATTTTTTTGCTGATCTTAACGATTGAAGCCTGGATTACTTGAATCTTTTTCAAGTCTTGCATGTTTGTGGGCCAATAGAGCACTCAGTCCTTGGTATTCCTGTCTGCCAGTTCTGCAGTAACAAAATATCAGAACGAGCCATGTCGTGCACAGCCGGTTTTATTTTTCTTCTTTACCAAAAGAGATTTCAAATCTAGTTCCTTGATACCCTTGTGAATTGGATTCGAAGAGAATACAGCTTCATCAAAATCCGGTTAAGATGAAAGTCGACTACTATGAGCTCTTGGAGGTGGAAACAGATGCCCTAGACTCTGATATCAAGAGAGCATATAGAAAAAAGGCGTTAAGACTGCACCCAGATAAAAACCCAGATAATATCGAAGAAGCTACAAAATTATTCAATGAGATCAGAATAGCATACGAAACGTTAAGTGATCCCCAAGAAAGAGCGTGGTATAACTCACACAAATACCAGATCTTGATGGAAGATGGTGATTATGAGAAAGATACAGACGATAACAATGATACTCCGACTTACTACGCCGGTACAACGGTCGACGATATTCAGAAGTATCTCAATCCCGATCTATACACAAGAATGGATGATTCCATACAAGGATTCTATAGCGTGGTGAGTGTACTATTGGACAAGATTGCAAGTGAAGAAGTTTCCAACGGTAAACAGCAAAACTTACCTGGGTTTTCCAACTTTAAAGATGATACCGCATTTGCCAACGCATGTGATCCAAAAGAATTAATGTATCCAAGATTTGGTGGCTCAAAGTCAGATTACGCCAGTCATACAAGAATATTCTATAAAGTATGGGGAAGTTTCCAGTCCGTGAAGACATTTTCTTGGTTTGATGAATATAGATACTCAAGTGCTCCAGATAGAAGAACTAGAAGATTGATGGAGAAAGAAAATAAGAAATTCAGAGACCAGGCAAGAAAGGAGTACAATGAAATGGTTAGAAAGTTTGTCAACTATATCAAAAAGAGAGATCCTAGAGTCAACCCTACAATGTTGAAAAAATTTGAACAAGAGAAGATCAAAAAGCAACAAGCCGAATTGAAAGAACAAGCGCATAAGGAAAAGAAAGAAAGACAAAGACAAAGACAGATATATGAAGAGCAAGATTGGCAGAGTGTTGACCCTGATGATTTAGCAGAGATTGAAGAGCAATTGGCCAAATTATACGAAGAAGAAAAGGTGCTCAATGGCGAAGAATCCAATGATGAGTTCGACGGTGATATATATGAGTGTATAATTTGTGATAAGACCTTCAAACATGAGAAACAATTTCAAGAGCATGAGAAGTCTAAGAAGCATGCCAAATTACTGAAAAAGTTACAGTGGGAGATGAGAAAGGAAGGCATTGAACTTGGAATAGATGGAGATAGTTACGTGAAAGAAGAAATTGATGATAGTGACTTTGACGAATTTGATGATGCTGTTGAGGATTTTGAGGAACAGTATATATCTGAGGAAGATGTTGCAAGCGATTCTGGTTTGGATTCAGATCTGGATGAGAAGATAGATGAGAAGATAGATGAAAAATTTGCCAGTGATATTGAGCTCGAACAAAATATAGATTTGAGCGAAATCGATGATAGAACACCAGTCATTGATGATGATATTGGTTCAGATACAGAGCCTGTGCCAACGATACCTAAGCCTAAAAAAACAAAATCGGCAGCCAGTGAAGATAAATTAGCGGAACTATCCGCTGCGCTGGAGAAAAATAAGTTGGACGCTGATAGTGACGATGATGACTGGTATAACGATAGCAAGAAGGGCAAAAAGAAGGGTAAAAAGGGTAAACAAGTCAAGAAGGGAACTGAAAGCCCCGCCCCTGCCATTGCTAAGAATTCCAATAGTGTTGAAAGTTGTACTGTTTGTGCCGAAACGTTCGATAGTAGAAATAAACTATTCCAGCATATCAATGCCACTGGACATGCGCTGGCAGTTCCAAAATCGAAAAAGGGAAAAAAGGGAAAAAAGAAATAAACTAAGTTATTCCTTCGTATCTGAACTAAATGTGCATCTCATATCGACTTTGCTGATCATTAATAATAGCTACATGTAATATCTGTTGGGCTTGTACTCAGAATTTTTGTTTTTATTTTCAAGTATCTACATTAGAGTTGTGTCTAAAGTAGAGCACGTAGAACTTTTCCAGTTTTATTTGCTTTTTTGCTCCGAAAACCACAAGTCTGGCATGAACATTGGTGCTCAGGCGACAAATGATCTAAATATAAGTGAATCATACTTAGAAATTGTGATATATGTGGAATCATTACGTACTATATGCACCTGCAAGATTCAGAATAAATGATTTTTTTGTTTTAAAAACATAATAAATTAAACTAAACTATAAAATAAGAAAGCATAGCGTAGAACCATAGCGTGGAAGTAAGTCTTCTACTTTCGCTAAACAGAGAAACTAAAACTACAGGTAATATAAAGGCAAAAAGTAATTTTTGATTTTCTACTATCAGACTGAATGAGTAAGTCTACTTGCGTTTCCATATCTAGCAGAAAGCACCGTTTCCCGTCCGATCAACTGTAGTTAAGCTGCTAAGAGCCTGACCGAGTAGTGTAGTGGGAGACCATACGCAAAACTCCGGTGCTACCAATTGTAAAGAGTTGGATCCTATTTGTCAATACCCTGATAGATTGACTTCCACTTGATCTCTGGCTCTTACTTCTAACTAAACCAAACTATAAGCGATTTTTTGGATCTTTACTTTGTTGATTCTCAACTTAGCGTTAACAGTAAACTTAACTTAACTTCTTATTAAACTTGACTTAACTATAAAAGTATCTTAATTATAATCTTATGTAAAATGTAAACTTATGTAAATTAATTCTTATATCTTATTTCGTATTCTTGTTGGTTTTCCTTCAAGTTGTTCTTCTTATAACTGTATGATATGAAGCAGAAAACTTTTTCATCTTAATTAGACGCCCTGATCTGAACTCAATGAACAATCATGTGTAGCTTACTTACTTGCTTATGTCATAGCTGGTGCAAGGATTATCTCAGAAAATTATATCTCACAGTGAGTCTATCTCCTTTCATGTTTCAATATTGCCCGTGTAGCGTAATGGTTAACGCGTTTGACTTCTAATCAAAAGATTCTGGGTTCGACTCCCAGCATGGGTGCATATATTTTTTTTTACATTTTTTGGCTGAAATCTAAATATACAACAGAAACTGATTATTTTTTATATGTTTCTAGATTTTATTACTACAGTTAAAGGTCTTATCAAATTGATTAGTATTGAAAAGTATATGCGCAAGATACACAGAGCCTAATGTCTCTTAACAACACCAGCGGCATCAGCATTAGCCAAGATATATTTCTTATAATCATAAATATCTCCATCAAATCTTTTAACAGTACCGTCTTCACTGACCCAGATTTCATCACACACTTCATTGATAATGGAAACATCATGCGAGACCATCAAAACACCACCCTTGAAGTTCTTCAAAGCATCTGTCAAAGCGTCCAAACCTGATGTATCCAAATGATTCGAAGGTTCATCCAAAATCAAAATATGAGGATTGGTTAAACATAATGCGGCAAACGCAACTCTCGATTTTTGACCACCAGATAATGACTGCATCTTTTGTAATGATAGGGAACCAGTGATACCAAAGGAACCTAAATGACGTCTATATTCTTCATCTGTTCTTCCTGGGTATCTCTGACTCATCCAACCAACAGCATTCAGGGTCAAATCCATTGAGTCAACATGATGTTGCGCAAAATAACCAATTCTTAATCTGGTGTTCTTTGAAACCGAACCATCTGTTGGGATATTAGATCCCATCAAAACCTTTAACAATGTAGTTTTACCACAACCGTTCGCACCAACCAATGCAATTCTGGAGTTCAATTGAACGTCAAGACTGACGTCATTCAATAGAAGCTTCTTAGGATCATAACCGAAAGAAACATCCAAAAGTTGTAATATTGGGGCGGAAAGCTTTTCTGGATCTGGGAACTTGAATGTGACAACTTTCTCTTCGAACGGTGGCTCCAAAACAGGCAACTTTTCCAATTTCTTGATTCTTGACTGTGCTTCGGAAGATTTGGCGGCATTGTATCTGAACTTGTCAATAAATGCTTGAAGATGTTGTCTGTATTCCATTTGATTTTCGTATTCTCTCTTTTGATTCTTCAATCTTTCTTCTCTTGTAGAGTGGAAGGAAGAGAAGTTAGAACCTCTGTAATAGTCCAATCTTTCTGAGTGTTGATGAATAATATCCGTTGCCACTTCATCTAAGAAGGCACGATCATGCGAAACGACAAAAACGGTAGAAGGATATGTTTGTAAATAGTGAGCAAGATAAGTACTTGAAGGAACATCCAACATATTGGTAGGTTCATCCAACAATAGAAGATCTGGCTTACAAAACAAGGCTCTCGCCAAAGATAATCTCATTCTCCAACCACCAGAGAATGACTTGGTTGGCATGGCTTGAGCTTCTTGACTGAAACCTAAACCATACAAGATAGATGCAGCTCTACCTTCAGCCTTGTCACTTTCCATCTCACCTAACTTTTCGTGAACCTCTTCCAACTTTTGGACTAAATCGGATTGTTCATTTTCTAGTTTTTTAACTTCCACCGATTCTTCTTCAAACTCAGTCTTCAAATCATCAATATCTGTCATTCTTTGATTAATCATGGATTCTTCCATTAACAATTGCTTTCTCCACACATCAGCATCTAAAACTGATTGCAATGCGATAGTATCATCTCCAGTAATTTCTTGTTCAACGTGCAAGATCGTTATATGTTGTGGAATGTTCAACTCTCTTCTAGAAAGAGCTCTTAACAAAGTAGATTTACCAATACCATTCTGACCAACCAAACCGTATCTTCTACCGAAAGCCAATGTTAGTTGGGCATCAGTTAGAATTCTTTGACCTTGGCCGACATACAAATCAAATGTATCAAGTTTGATATCCTTAGACTTACCTGCACCTGCACCGAAATCAATAGGGTTAACCTTCAAGAAGAAGGAATCATAATCATCTTGTTTCTCTTCGTTAATCAATTTAGAAGCCTCATAATTGACAAACTTGTTATTTCTCTTAGCAACCTTCTTAGCAATTTTAGCTTCCGCCTTTTGAAGCTTCTTCTTATCAACTCTTGTTTCCATCATTCTACCAGTATGTTCAATATCTGTTGTGGACTGTAATAATGCTAATGAAGAATCCAATTCTCTCTGTTGATTTTGAATTAGACCTATATCCAATAGTCTCTTTGAGGTATCACCAGTGATTGACAATTTAGCCATGTTGTCACCAAGTTTTTTATTGAGAATTTCCAAGAGCTTCTTAGCTAATGTATCAACCTTTTGTTCATCACCACCTGCACTAATCAACAGGTCTTCTAGAAATGTGATCTCTTTGTCAATATCTAATTGCTGAGCAAGCACTGCATCTTCCGTTGAAATTGAGATGTGGTTGATGTAACCTAGAGCATAGTCCGCCACCACTGGATCAATACCAGAGGCAGCCTGACGAAGCTGTAAGTTAAAGTTAGACATGGTATTATTAGCAAATATAACCTCGTATGTTTAGCAGAGTAGTCAGTTATCGAAAGTGGGTCTCCAGTGTCCAAGCTTAAGCGGTTTTTACGTTTCCATTGTACTCTGATGTTGGCCCGCAATGAAAAATTTCTTTTGAACTTTTTTGTGTGGTGCGCCTCTGGGGAGGTGGCTATCAGTACAAGCAGATGAAATATCAAAAGATACTCTATGTTAAACTGTTACATGCAAATCAAATATATATAATTACAGCAAAGGTATCATTCTAAAAATAATTGAACCTTTCTCTTACCGGTCATTTCGTCGAGCACAGATTTGACAGACACCGTGACCTTATCAAACACAGAAAGTTCCTTTAATTCACCCTTTTTGTCTTTGAAAGATAGCTTGTACTGATCTTCTTCAAATTTAGCAGAATCGACATCTCCCAAAACTTCCAATTTGATTAAACTTTCCACACCAAACTTAGGAACAATCACAACAACACCATTGGAAAACACCTTGATCACATAACCTTCTTGAGAACTTTCGTTGGATTTCATAACCTGACCAACGTAATATTCTATACTAGATCTACCGGCAAATTGGGCATTTCTGTGACGCTTGTTGATGTTTTTCACCACCAAATCCATCTTTCCTTTGTCCATATGGATTTGACTCAATGGTTCAGCACCAATAGCAGCAGCCAATTGTCTATGAGCAACAACATCACAGTATCTACGGATAGGAGATGTGAAATGGGTATATATATCAACGGCTAAACCATAATGTCTGAAATCAGGATAACCAAAATTACCAGCAGCAAAATATTCAGCAGCCATCATACATCTAGTAGCCATGATTCTTAATAAGGTGTTGAAGTATGGATCATTTGGATCAACACATCTATCCAAGGAGTCAGCCAAAGCCTTGGAACTTTCTAGAGAAATACTTAAACTCTTCTTCACACGTAGCATATCGTTCAAAATCTCAAAGTTAGTAGCAGGAGGAGCAGCATGACGACGTAGCATTGCAACTTGAGGGAATGCTTCGTAAATCTTTCTAGCCACAGATATATTTGCTAACAACATAAATTCTTCAACCAATGAATTGGTATCCAAAAGTTTCTTGATTTCAACTTCTCCTGGATCGGAGGTTTCACTATCCATGTGGACCTTGACTTCAGGTGAAGCCAAGTTCAATGCACCTGCATCCATTCTTTTCTTTTTCAACTTCTTGGAAAGTTGGAGTAAGTGTCTCATACCTTGTGTAAGAGGGTCGTTTTTTGTTTGATCATCAATTCTTATCTGGGCTTTTTCATAAGCAAATGCTTCACGAGATTTGATGATGGATTTGGTAAAATCAACGTTAACAATGTTTGCATCTTCGTCCAATTCCCAAAGAACAGAGAATGCATATCTTTCAACGTAAGGCTTCAATGAACATAAATCAGTACCTAACAACATTGGCAACATATCAATTCTCTTATCAACCAGATAAACAGAAGTACCTCTTGAGGCACCTTCCTGATCTAGAGCTGTACCGGCTTTAACGAAATGGGAGACATCCGCAATATGAACACCAACTTCGTAATTACCATTTGGCAATTTTGTAGCATGTAAAGCATCATCAATATCCACACATCCTGGAGGATCAATTGAGCAGATGAGTTTATCTCTAAGATCTCTTCTCATAGAGAAATATGGATCATTGTCGTCTTTTTCCGGAACCTTCCAGTCATGACCTTCCTTTGGTAGACAGTCAAGGACATTTTTGGAAAAGGGTCTATATTCAACATCATGCTCTAAAAGTAAAGCTTCTTGTTCTGCATCCTTTTCTTCAATATCACCCAAAGTTCTAACAAAGTGTCCTTCTGGGAATTTCGAGTTGGTTGGCCATGAATCGACAGCGATAACAATTCTTTTACCCACCAATTCTTTGGCTCTTCTAGTCTTGATTCTGATTTTTGGTAAAGATCTATCCATAAGAATAACAAAACAGTTCTTTGCAGCGTTACCTCCCATTTGATCAACATTAACGGAGTTTGGAGACAATTGACCGACGTATAATCTCCAACTTCTCTTCAATATACCAACAATTTTTCCTGTTGGAACAACTTTTTTATCCTCTTCAATATCAACACCTTGTGCTTTAATGGCCTCTTGAGCTAGTATTCTTCTCTCTTCATCGCTAATAATGACTTCATTTTCATCATCGTCACCAACGGCATTTTTGTTGATCGTTTCCTCGTCAACGATCTGAGTAGATGGCTTTTTCCATTGGCTCTTTGGAAGAATTTCAACAACAACCGAGTCTCCATTGAATGCTCTGTTGAGGTTTTCTCTTCCCAAGATTAGAAGAGGTTTAGGTAAAGAAGGAATGGACACAGAACCTTCCAAAAAGTTGTAAGAAGAGACGTTGACATTACCCTGGTGCAAACTTCCGCTCTTGATTCCACCCATTAATCTGGCTGTAGTGTAGTATTCTGGATACTTGATTTCATTCACCTTCGATGAGAATCCCCCAGAAGATGGTAACATATCTTGTAGTTCAGTGGCGTTTGGTAAAAGTGAGACATATTTCTCTAAAGTGAAAGCATTGACACCTTCCAAACATGCTTTTTCAGCATTCAATTTGTCATTTGTCAATAAAATAACATTAACTCCCTTGTCACTCAAATGATTGCTGTAAAATTTGGCACAATTTCTAATTAATCTATCGTTGTAATCGTTGATGATTTCACCCTTTTCTCTGGATAGATAAGTTGAGCTCTTGAATTCATTGTGAAACACTATATATCTTTTATCTTCACTTTTGCAGATTGCTCTCAATCTTAAATAAATTGCAAAACTCTTGTTTCTAACTTCTTCTAAGACAGTTTGAGGAATGATAACATCGTAGAAAACAGCATCGCTTTCAAGCATATCAATCGCATTCAATGCAACATTTGTATCAACGACAATATAATGCTTTCCGATGTTTTCAGCTGCCAAATCCAAAGGAGTACTTGACAGTATTGGAGTAGCTTGCTCACCTGTAGAATCAGCATGATAAAAATCAGTACATTGGGAACATAATTGGGATGAACATGGGATATCGTCTCTCAAATAGTGTTCTCTGACAATCTTGAGAGCTCCACCATTACGGGACCTCACAAAGACTTTTTGAGTAACAGCTAGACCTGTAGATAACTTCTTTCTCTTATAAGCTATGGTAGACATTGAATTATTCTCTGAGTGCTTTGTTGGTGAGAGACCAAACTCATTAATAAGCCATCTTGAAGGTCAAAAGTGAATGTAAAAAAAATTCAAAATTTTCTCTGCACAAAATCGCTACAAAATCTCAACTCTTGTTGCCGCAGTAAGGCATACATACATAAATAAATATAATCTATTGAACCTATCTACAATACGTACAAACGACATTAAGCCCTCTTTTCTAATGCTTTTTCCTTGTTCCACTTAGAAGTCCAGTCCCCAGAGTCAGCTTTCGGCACAAAATAGATTCTCAATGAGTTATCAAATAATGGCACTTTTGGTTTCTGTGACATCAATGCTGAGTTCAAAGCAACCTTCTTACCAACTTTGATCAAACCTCCGCTTTCAGATTCCATATAGGCTTCTAATTTCTTTGGAGTGAAATTTTGATGTTTTTCTTCTTCAAAAAATGATTGTGGTCTATCTAAAACTATTTCCATCAATTCTAGAGGAGTTGTGAGCTCACTAATTTCTGCAACAAAATCAAACTCATCTGTTGTTGGATAGATAATCATAGCAGGGAAAATAAGTTGAGATTCAACATCGTGAGCATCCTCAAGATGAAGCTTACTTTCAGATAGCATCTCTGCAGGCTTCGATGTTGTTATCGAGAGCATACCTCTTAATTTGATTGCCTCATCCAATGTCTTTTGAACTTTTATCTTTTCCTCTTGCTCTCTTCTCTTTCTGTCGGCAGTCTCTTGTATTTTCTTCTTTTTGTCATCAATCGTTTTGATCAAGGCTTTAACTGCAGCATTGTTTTCTTCGATACTGGCGGCGTAGTTCAAAACTTGTTCCGCTTCATCGTATTGCTCAATAGCGACAAATGCCTTTGCCGATCTAAACAAAGCCTTGACATTCTTTGGTTGTATTTTGAGACACTCTTTGGCATCGTTTATACATCTTCTGTAATTTTTCATCTCCAAATTACAGGCAGATCTATTCAAATATAACGCAGCATCAATTTCTGGAACGCCACATTCAACATCTATACCCTTTGTGTAATACTCCACTGCATCTTTATATTGCTTTCCTTTATAGCAGTCATTACCTTGGTTTTTGAAGTTGGTGGCAATTTCGTCGGGTTCACCATCATATGCTAAAGCCTTCAAAGCTTCAACTTGCATATTCTCACCACCATCACCGTCAGTTTCGTCTAACTGGGTCATGAACAAAGGTAGTCTATTTAGATCCTCCAAGACCTGAGCGGTAGGCTTGTCTGCCAACTGGGAAAGCTGAGGAGGCAACGAAGAATCACCGTTTTGGGGAACGTATTTTCTCTTTTCCCATTCACTGACTAGTTGATCAATCTTGAGGTCTTCCTCTGATATTTCTGATATCTCCACCATCTCTTCTGTACTGTATCGTGGTGATCTCTCGGTACTCCTTCAGCTTTTGTGTTCCCCATCAAGTGTCTCTTTTCAGCTTTTTCAGAAGAAACAAAAAAAATAAGAAAAAGTTTCTCCGAAACATTGAGTCTCGCACAACCAATAACTCCGACAGGCTATTTCTCAGTACAGTTTACTCGATACTTCTTTCATTGGGCATACTGACACCATGACAAATGCAGATGCAGAAGAGATATTGATACACAAGCTAGAGATAATTTTTTTATTAGTAAACTTCAATCTTCAATCCACTTACCGAACTTCTTATACTCATCATATAGTGTTTTGAAGATCACTCTACTTTGACCGTCTAAACTAACATTCACATAGTTCAACTCATTACCGGTGAATAAATCA
>JAJMFV010000068.1:0-12542 GCA_030568425.1 Ambrosiozyma llanquihuensis | reverse complement strand
TGGAATCTGTAACTGTGATTGTTGCGTCTTCATCCCAAGTACCAAATTTCATGATTCTCACATAGTCTGGGGAGTTGTTCACTCCTGACATCATACCTTGGTCATAACCAAAGAAGAAGATAGACAATGAGGCTATGGCAACAACCGAATGGGTCAACCGTTTACCTTTTAGATGGTTTTCAAGTAGGAACCTTTCTGGGAGTGTCCAGTCTCTGAACGGTGTATTTCTTAGTGATTCAAACATTGTATTTGATGATGAAATATGTCTATATCTCTACAACATAAAAGTGAGCATACCCAGTACCAAATTTCAAAAGGTTTGGGAGGAATTGAAAGGGTTTATGTATCCCCAGTTTAACATAAACCTTGATTTCTTCTCCATCCTTTTTACTTCAAAACGTGACAGTTCTGAAATAGATTTTCATGTTTCGGACTTCAATTATATGTAATCAGCATCATCGTCATCATCATCATCAGCATCATCATCATCATCAGCACCAGGTACCGTGTACTAGTGCATCGCAATATAATGAACCCCACAAACATAGGTGGTTCACAAAACAATAAAATGTCTATCGCCACACAATAAACCCCCTCACCAATATCCGACAGGAATCCTTCCTCTTTTCCGTGGCCCCCCAATCGTATTATGTTTCCATTTGCGGTAGTGTCTCCTTGCAAATACAGATAGTGATGATAAAGGTTGACACGAAGATCAATAATTAGAAACATGATATTGATTGAGGCCGTAGGACGTCATCCAAAAATCCCACCACTCAACAGAACATGATTTCCTAATTAGGTAAGGGCCCTCAATACCCCTCTCAATGGATTTTAGGGTCCATGTTGGGGGTACCAGGGATGATACTTTACTGATTTATAATGATGTATCTAGCTGTCTAATTTAGTAAATATACCGATACTTGAGCCAAAGAAAGGTATATGCACTTTCTTGGCAATAGCATTATCAGTTTTCACCTCCTCTTCACCAAATTTACGCCAGGTTTTGTAACCTTCGTTGGGAAGCTCCTCATAAAATCTAGGTTTATCATACAGAGCCAGTTCAATCTGGGTATCAAGTCTGAATTTAAAGACTAACAGCTTGTCGCAGGCACAATTATTCAATCCTCCTTGTTGATATCCCTGGCTAGATTTGAATGATCATCATCGTGTAAAGAGGCGCCTGTATTAATGCAAATACCCTTCTATGTCTGACTAAGCCATTCCCAATAGTTATTCGACTATAATGACCTCGACTTCGAACGAACTTCAATTGTAGGAGCATATGCAGTTCTACCTCGAACACACTCAACAAATATTCAGTCTTCCCAACTGAAAGGATGGGACCGTTGATGATCAATGAGCCTCAAAGTTGCGTGTGCGACCAATAATTTTATCAGCAGCAATCAAACTCACCAAAAAATCAATGACCTCCAAATTCAACAACCTTGCCCTATTCTCAATCGGCCCAACGTTCTGAGTCTATATTGATGTAGTTTTACTTCTGTAATTGTCTGTAAAGGAGCGGATGCTGTGGCCAGCTACAGCAGTTGCTCCATTCTGAATATAATCTTCAGTCTTTTTCGCTGGCACCCTTCGGTGGGAACGATCTTGCCATGTTCGAGATTCTGATATTTGGTTATCTGGTTGATCCTGCCAGTTGTCTCAAAGATCAAGCCATGCGCGTCTTTGTGGCCGATTTAGTCACTATAAATACAAAGCAATATCTGTAATATCATCTCATCTCGGATAAGCGAAGAAGTTAGTCGTGAGTTATTTTTGAGACCGAGCTTCCTCTAAAAAATGAGATGCGCAAATTAAATCAATTTTTACTTAATCAAACGGAGCAGATTCGGGACGGGGTTTTAAAATACTCTTCATCGCCCCTAAACTCTTCATCGCCTATAAAAATTTTCACTATTGCACCTTGAAAAAAGTGAGATTTTGGGATTTTGATACTGGTATTGTGATAGTTACAGTTATTATTGCAGCAGTTTCAGGCAGATGACTATTTGAAATTGTAGAACCGTTTTTTCAATTGTAATTCATGATTTTTCTTCGTGCTCGATTCATAGTATCGCTTCCCCTACAAAACGGGAGTACAGCGTGAAAGACTCTAAAAACAAGACTTATAGAATTGAACAAGACAACAGAGGGTAAATTTCAGATTTTAACTGGGTATATCAAAGGGCCCTGGAAGACTTACACCTTTGCTCTACATGCATAGTTGCAAGCTGCTCAAGCAAAAAACTCCAACAACGATAACTATTGGAAGATCCAACAGTAAGTTACCCTTTACGGTAAATTACTTGTTGTGGTTTCCCACCGTGATTATAATGCTCTCCGCAATTTTCGCCAAAGGTACAGCTATATATATGTTATCACTTGAACTCCTTTGAGTATCTAAAGGTTGATCTCTTTTGTATCATTCGATCCACTCGCTCCACTTTTTTTCGTGTTTTTTATTGTATTACTTTCTAAATAATATATAAGGAGTAACTATTATACATATAACAGATACAGTCATGTACAATCATGTAGTCTCGAGTACAACATTTACAGGAGTGTGCTCATTATATGGGTGGCTATAATGGATCATCAAAAGGAGTGCCCTTGTACAGCCAGCAAAGGGGTGACTTTAATGTACGAGTATGTACAATTTGAACGAAATTGGACAACCCTGTGTATCTGGGTGTGGCACTGCATCAATTGTTTATTGTTCAATAAAGCTTTGTCGAGGTCAATTTATATAAATTAATGGGAAAACCAGCAGTTTTCAGGCGAAATCATTCGACCGTTTTTTTTTCAACGGTTGAGCCCGGGCTCGTTGGAAAATTTTGTACACTACATGTCTTGCTGGCCACTTTTTATGCCTGCTCACAATTCTGTCCCAATTTAAGCCATTGAGTTGGGAGGACAACAAACAATCAGTAGAAGAGTCGACTAGAATGGCCTCTGTCTCCTCTTGGGTGCGAAGACGCAGTGTGGTATATAATGGGATCTCCAATCAGTATTGTAGTGTGTTGTCTTCTTCTACGTGTGTGTTTGGGTCTCCTTTCAACTGTCATACCACTTAATGATTGACCAATCAACAACTGTACACCTTGATTAGTCATTGGCCACTCGTCGAACGACCTATCGACGCAAGAAAAAGAAATGTGAAAACTTGAGACTGAAATAAGATCTCTCCCGCTGGAAAACATTTCAGGAAGCCAAACGGGTCGTTTGCATGCGCTTGCTTGCATATGAGACCACCCTCTGTGGCAATATGCATTTGCTGATGCTTCTGGTTGCACCGTGTCTTCTAAGTTATCATCCGTGGTGAGAGGGAGAAGATATGTTGCACATCAATTTTATGTTAAGAAGGATAGTCTCGACTTCTACATACTGCTGCTTACTGCGATGTGAACGTTTGGATATCTGGGCAAAGTGGTGCTGACAGCCGTAGGTTCAATTTCTCCTAAATGGCCTATAAGGTGGTCTAATGTATTTTGGTGGTTCAGCTAGAATAGAAAGAACCCAGAGGCGACACTAGTTCGCTTGCTCTCATTATTCCTCTATATTGTGGTCCCTTTAAGTCTCCAGGAAAGAGGGAAAAACGGTTCAGAGAATTTGCTCCCATATATCGTTTAGTGGCACTATATAGAAGACGGCAAGGACCTAGAGTTTCAAAAGTAGAAAATGCTGAGCTATGGCTATAGACGGAGGATGGGCTTTTTGCAAGTGAATAGAAGTAAACAAAAAGCTTGAGCAAGTTACATTTGTTGATACGTTATTTCTTTACGTATGCGGTTTGTTGACCTTTAGATGTTACTGTGGTGTACTGGTTTTGATGACCAATAACATAAATGACAATAAGCAATGATGTTGGAGAGCCAGACTAATAGACAAGTCGGTACAATTCACACAATCAAGTGCGCCCTAAAATATACCAGACCTATAAGGGATGATGATGAAGTAGAGGAACGTGATACATTCAACCATGGTAGGAAAATTAATAAGATCCAGGGTATTTAGCATAATTCAGGCGTTCATATCTGCGATGAGGGTTAATGATATAACTAAAAGCTCTCTAGCCACGGGAAGTATCATGTCTAGAAGCTCGGTTTAGTGTAACATTCGAAGCAACTCAAGGAAATTAAAGGCAGCTAATACTCATCGGATGCCCAACACGGGCAGTCCAAGCAGAGCGTGTTATTTAACAGCCAAAGCTGCCTAATAGAGTAGAAGTCATGCGCTATCACATGGCGCGCAAGAGCACTCGCTAGGAATTAATTTCGCACACCCTATTTTTATTACACTCGGATAACAAGCACCAAATATATTTTTCTCAGCTAACGTAGTAGTGCACGTTTTGAAAATTTTCCATCGAATATAGCAACTATTATATGATGAATGGAACATTAGCGAATGGGACCAGACGATTATTTCAAGAGAAAAAGGATCTATAATTAATTTGTATCAACAAGCTCTACAGCAAACACATATATTTGTTGCTGTGTTGTGTCTCGTTGTGTTGTTAGTCCCTTTCTTGATTTCATTACTTGATTCAAGCTGATCACAAACACTGATCTGAGGAGGATCACCCCTTCAGCTGGGAGATCTGTTCTTTTTTTTCACTTGCCTCACAGGAGCTCATCTTTCGCGCGGATTTATCCACAATCACATGCCTTGGAGGGGGTGTCGAGCGCCAACAGCCCATCCCCCAGACCGCTGGGAGACTGCGCGTCTGCCATTTCCGCAGGGAACTTTGCGAAGAGCTCACTCTCCTTCGTAATTGATCAGCGCACGATCGGTTTTGGATGGAAAGACCTCGGTTGTTTTGCTTTGCCACCCAAGCTTCTTTCATTGAAGCTCAGCTTCAGCTACTGGATTTGAATCTCTTAGATTGGGGGTATCCATGTATATAGTATGTATATCATATAATGGAGACTTAGCCTCCGTATTAAAATTTTGCTGAAGCTTGACAAACCTAAATTACTCCTCCACCTAAATGAGAGAAGATGGGTGTGCGACACTGTTTCTTTTTTTGGAGGAATATGGGTGGAGAGAAATGTACGGGTGGCACGACCAGAAGCACTGGGCAGGAAAAAACTCTGTCGCGTACCTCTGTCAGGCGATTTCTGACAATGAAGCTGGGATTGCCTGTACAATAAGAATTCCACGTAATTGGCTAGATACAAAACGTTCATGAGTAATACAGAATTAGAGTTGAACGAGAACTTTAATATTGATCATACCTTCAATAGACGTTCTCTGTCTGTGTAACATACACTACAAGCTGAAATTCTGCGACGCTGTATAGAAGCTATCGTAATCCATGGGCTGTGTTGGTTTCAGCATTTAAGATACATTTACCCACCGGCAAGAGATAGCTCTGGACACACTTAAACAGCAAGCAACGTACACCCTCTGTACCCCGGAAGTATGAAATAACATACGGTGAAGTAGCAATAGGAATACCGAATCGAGATATTTCTCTCTCTACGAGTGATAAATTGTTCTCTGCACCGAGGGCATTTAAAAGAAAAATCACCTTGAGTTTTGCGAGGGAGAGCAGAGCGCTGCATATTGTGGAAGCAAGCTTGCAGAGAGATTCATCTCTGCATGACGCATCTTCGACAATTGGGTAAGGAGCTCCAGAGCTGCAGATATACACTCGCATGAACGTGCTGCAGCTTAGGTTTTTCCCAATTCGGAAAACACACAAGTTTCAAAGATGCGTAATTTACTAATTCACGGTTCCACGCATTCTCCATACCTCTCTGGTTCAAATTGTGTCTCAGATGTTTCACAAAGCAGTTTTGTATAAATACATTAGTCTCCCCCCTTCCTTCATCAAAGATTCATCGTATCATGATCTTATAGGTATCACAACCAACACTACAAACTCCAATAATACCTCCCACTCTTACCTACAATGATCTCCACCTCTTCCAAGTACTCTCCATTCGCCACTAACGGTTGGAACGACTGTCCATACGTCATGGTTTCTTCCAACAGATCCCAAAGAAGAAGACACTTCAGTGGAAACTCCATCAGCTCATTAGAAGCTATCCAAGACTTGATCTCTGAAGACAGATCTGCTACTTCTCCAAGATTCTCTCCAGCTTTAGAAAAGAGACCTCGTCAATCCTTGTCCTCATACAGAGCTTCCTCATATTCCAGCTCATCCGAATCTTTAGCTTCCTCATGTGAAGAAACATCTGCTTTGTTAGAAAAGTTGTTATCTGAAGATACCGATTTAACTCCAAAGCAATTTGATTACCACAAGTCCAAATTATTATCAAGCGATGTCATCTCAAACGAAGAAAACAGAATGTTCTTAGCCACTTTACTTCAAGATTTCTACTCCACCAGCAATGTCAACATTGTTGAAAACCAAATCTCTGAATTCATGATGGTTCACTCAGGTATCAGTTGGTGCTGCTCCTTGAAGAAGATTATCTCCAGCGCTCAAATATAAGCTCATGAAAGCTCATCTTCATCATCCACATTCACACATACTTTACTTCTTCGTTCGTCTTTGCTACATCTTAATCTTATAATAAATCCAAGACTTGGATTATCGGTTTCCCCTTTTTCTTCTATTCTTATACGCGTTTTCTAAATAGTTTCTCATGATTGTATATGTTTTTCTAGTCACACATTTTTCCTATCAATAATTATCTATCATACACACAACTGTGTGACCATTTCTTAAAAGAAAAACGTAACACAATAGAAAAAGTCTAAAAATGCGCGATGCGAAACAGTAATTCAACGGAGCTCTGGCCAGATTTACCCGCCTCAAGGCGTGCCTTTGCGGCCACCACCGCTGATTTTTGGTTGGTTTTGAGTTAAATTTACTAAGCTAAAGGCTATTTGATCAATTTACAACATCACGTTATGGATATTTTTATTGAATGGTTGTACATGGTTATGGGAGTTATCCCTTTAGACTCATTTTAGTCTCATCTTACCCAATTGAGAGTGTTTTTTCTTGCTGCTGTTATGGGATTTCCAAAACTCTACTGCATCCCGGAATTGGATGGGATGGGATGTAGTTACAATACTCTAATTACGGTGTTGGTAGTGTAGCATAGGTGTCCGCCGCCTCTGTTTACTTGATATCCTCTTTGGGAGTGTATTGGTGTATTTGTATCCTAATTCCAAGTACCTCTCTCTAAAACACCTATTATCAAAAGGAAGATCTTCGCACATTATTCTTAAGTAAGATTTAAGTCTTGCTACCTGTTACATTCAAGAGTTACATGACAACAACTTGATGCAGCTTCTATTTCTGGTCATAAATACTATTTGCATATAGTTCTATACTTGAGGGTAAATTAAGAAGAAAACTTAGGTAACTGCACATGAGTACAGAATCAAAACAAACTATGTACCAAATGTTAATTGTGAAATTGATTCTAATAGTAGTTTTGAAAGACTGACATAATCAATTTACCTGAAAGAGGGTTATGCTCTCAAAACAGTGCAATCCCACGTAGAAGGTAAACAAATATAACCACAGTTTGCTTAGACTATGTAACCTGATGGCTTTTGTGCGTGTCATATGTGTGTATCTGATCATATTCATGCATTTTCCTTTCGGTTGATCATTTGCAGTCTAGAAAGTATAGTATAACCAGAGTTTTATAATCATCAGGTTTTTTACATAATTAGAATAAACAACCAAGCTTGAATGAGTGTGAAGTTATAACCATGTTTGTGGCGTTTTGGACTTTAATTAACCTTTCAGTGTATTCTATAGACCAGCTCACTACTTGTGTGACAGAGGCAAAAATAATGTGATAGCAAAGCCTAGTCTTTCGTAGTAATGTATCAACATCTAAGCTTGATTCAGCAAGAACCTGACAAATCAGGCAACCTCACTTTCTGTAAACAGTGTTTTGTTCAAGTATCTCCTTAGCAGCATTTATCTTCATAGCTAAAAATGGGGAACCACCTTTATCTGGATGATTTAACAACATCATCTTTCTATGTTTCTGTTTCAAGATATCATTAGTCAAATTCAATATCTCCTCATTTTCAATTCCTAAGATCATCAATGCTTCATTCTCCGTCATCTTTCGATTAAACCCACCTCGAAATTGCCAAAATGGGTCGTGCTTGCCCTTGGGCCCGGTGATTACAAGATTGTTAATTGTTGCCATCTGCTCATGGGAAAGTCTGGAATATCTTGCGATGGTGTTCAGTAGGCTCTTTGCAGTCAAGGCCGCCACTGTGACACCAATTCCTATTATCAACGGAAGTACCTGTTTCAAAGTTGATAAAAAATGGTTTCAGTTATGTTAGTATATACTCTAGTGTTGGGACTCAATGGATCTATGGGAAAGGTCATTGGACTGGGCTTCTATGTACATACCATTTTATCGTTATTAAATTGTAATGTGTCTGCTCTAGGCTTCTATAAATATATCATTCACCAACAAGTAATCTGATATGAATTTATATGATGAACGAATGTGTTAATGATTGGGAAGTGCTCAAAGATCTCTTGTATATTCCCCATCTATAACCGATTCACTTAATTTTTCTCAATTTTGAATTATCATGGCCGAGGCTGTGCAGGAGATGCTTGGAAATTTTGGGAGTTGATCTTCAAAAGGACAACTCCGTTTCAGAGAAAACGACATATCATGTCCCAAGGTGAAATCGATTAGAAACTTGAAAGAGGTGTTTATTTCTTTCTTTAGCATATCATGACTACCAACCAAAGCTTCCACACAGAAGTGCAAACCAAAATGGAGACTGAGAAGCCAACATCAACCAAAACCAACACCACCACCACCTCATCACCATCATCGATCATGACTTTGATGATTTGTGCTTTGGGTATCTATGGTTCCTTCTTGACATGGTCATATTTACAAGAGAAGATCAACTTCACAAACTACTCACCAACCCCAGACCTTAACGAAGCGTATTTCAAAGCCTCGTTAATAATCAACATCATCCAATCTTTCTTTGCTGTTATAGTTGGATCAATCTACCTCTCGTTCAAGCAAAAGAAACCACAAACACCACTAGGCTTCCTCTTCAAAGACTACCAGATCTTGAAAAGCTTCTTACTGATTGCATCATCCCAAGCTTTATCCTCACAAATCTCATACCTATCTTTGGATCACGTTGGTTATCTATTCTACTTATTGGCCAAATCATGCAAACTTATACCTGTGATGCTAGTTCATCTATTCATCTACAAGTCGAGTTTCCCAATTTACAAATACTTGGTTGCCTTGATAATCACACTAGGTGTCTTGATATTCACGCTAGGCAGTCCCAAAAAGGCTAAATCCTCATCAAAGAGAACCAGTGAGGATGGTAACGTTGTGATTGGTTTATTGTACTTGTTAGTCTCGTTGTTCATGGATGGACTAACGAATTCAACGCAGGATCAACTGTTTAAGAAAAACAACGGTCAAGAAGGTGAAAAGAGTGTGTTTACGGGTGGTCATTTGATGTCGGGTTTGAACTTCTTGAACTGTCTGTTGACCACGGTGTATGCTCTTACGATGACTTCTCAATTCCAATACTTTCTTCAATTTTTAAATGAGAATGGATATCAGGTGTTGATGGATATTGTGATGTTCGGTGTGTTTGGATCAATTGGTCAGATTTTCATCTTTTTAACTTTGGAGAAGTTCAATTCGATTATCTTGGTTACCGTTACCGTGACCAGAAAGATGATATCGATGTGTTTGAGTGTGTTTTTGTTTGGTCATAAGTTAAGTTTGACCCAATGGGGTGGGTTGATCTGTGTGTTTGTTGGAATTTTCTTGGAGTCGTTTTATAAAGTGTTCAAGAACAAAAAGTCAAAGAAAACTGACTGATTGACTAACTGGTGTATATTACAATTTCTTGTTTCTATTAGAGTGATAATTTTTATAAATTAGCTGTTTTTTAAGTTCATTATTTTTTTTATTATTATTGATTTTAGTTCTCGGTCATCAAAATCAAAAAGAGTTTTTGAGAACCGATAATAAGAAGAAAGAAGAAACGATAATCGAATTATCAAAAATAAGAATAATAACGTAAAGGTACACTCATTAATAAAACAGGGGGAATGTGGGTTGGGAGGAAATAAAGTATAAGTAAGCCTTCATAAGTAAAAGAAAAACGAGAATTATTAAAAAAGGAATGAAATATAGTTGATGACTTTAAACTAGTGACAGAATGAAATAATGTGATATGAAAGCCATCCTTAATAACAGAATGAAGTGAAATGAAAGAGAAAAGTCCATTGAAGCTTAATTGCTTCAGTAGACCATTTTGGTTTTTGGTTTTTGTTTTGGTATGTCTATCTCTTTGAGAGTTGTAGCAGACAACGTGCAGCTCCAATGGAAGATGGCGTTGAGAGAAGTCTGGTTGGTGAGGACATTAACTGGGTTTCATCCTGATCAAAGCTACGGTTTCTGCGTAAAGAAGATGAAACTCCGCTGAAAGATTGGGATTTGGCAATAGGTGTGAAGAGTAATGAGGAATTGTTTTGTATGATTGTAGAATCAGATTCTTGAACTGGTTGTTCCGCAGTAGAAGACACTTCCACCAACTCTGTAGCAGTTATGGCAACTGTAGCAAATTTAGGGATTGGAGGAAGTTTTATTTTGTTATTCTTTTCTGCGAAATGAGTCATGACAAATCTGGATGGAGAGGTTTGGTTTGAGACGCGGTTATTAGATGAGATTCTTGCTATTTCCCTGTTGGTCAGAGACAAGTTGAAAGTGGTAACGGATGCAGGAGCAGATGAGCAACCTGATGGTTCCGTTCTAGCATTTAAGAACTCCAAAGATGCTCTCTTAAGGTTCGCCCTAGTTGCTCTCTTTTTGACAATATCATCCATGAAGCTGACGGATCTTCTTGAATTTTGAAGAGCATTGTCCAATGGGTTTTGAGATTTTTCCATTGAAGGAGAAGACTTCTTTTTGTATTGGTTCACCAACAATGGTGTTGAAGCAGCTAGCAAGTCGCACATTGCGTTTGAATCTTTACTTTGAGAAGAGAAGGAAGAGATGTTATTCAAATTTTGCTCTCCCTCTTGTGGGAATGAAGCAAGACTTGGTAACTTCAAAGAATTCAAAGGAACCTCAGTTTGGTTTGTCTTAACTTTATAGTATGCAAGTTGAAGTTTCAACTTTAAGTTTCTTGCTCTTTCAGCTCTTGGAGATATATCTTTCTTTGAGTGATCATCACTAAACTTTGTTAGTTTGCCAATCTTGTATGAGGCATGTTCTGGGGCCAATGATCTTTTCACTTTAGGACTTTTGAACACGTTTTCTTGGAAGCTTTGGGTGGAGAAAGAAGATTGTTTTGTGAAACCACTGAAGGATTTTGATTTGAAGTGATGAGCAGAGATGTTTATGTTTGAGTTTGATAGAGGAGTTAGAGCAATTCTATGTGTAGGGACGGAAGTAGTGACTGACATTATGGTTGAGCTTCTGTTTTGATATGAATGGGGGAGAAAATGACTATGAGTATGACTATGGATATGACTATTATGGGATATGCAGAAAATGAAAAAATACAAGTATGACTGGGTTTCTAGTGAGATGGAAAAACGAGTCAGTGTTCCTCTCGATGAGCAAGTTGTGAGGTGATGAACTTGTTTATAAAGCAACTAGAAGACGCCTGGAGCTGAAGGTAAGAGTGAACTAGTTTTAAACTGGAACTGAGAACCAAAGAGCAGAAGACCAAAATCAAATCAAGCCCAAAACACAAACACAAACAAGGCCCTACAAACACAAACACAGACACAAGCACGTCTATGGTAGCCAGAACAGTTCAGAATGCCATGCCGCAGAGAAAAGAACCGGACGTGTTTGTTTTTCTTTCTCACTTTGTTGTTGTTTACCACCTTCCCGTTTCGGCACGCGCGCGGGTCCGCGGGGCACGCTCATCGAGCACAGCTGCTGTCTGTGTCTGTGTGTTGTGTATCATATTACCCATCTAGGTAGATCCGTGTACTTGATTGTAGATGGAATGTGGTGTTTGTTCGGATATACGATGGATCGTCTACTCCAGGTTCCTGTGTTTGTTTCTGTTTCTGTTTCTGTTTCTGTTTGCAATGACAGGTCGCTCTTTCTGGGTGGACCTATCTGAACTGTTTTAGCGCGTCTTCTGGAAACACACTAACTGCGCTCAACAGACCCCCGCGGGAAGGCCAACTGGAACAGACACACCACAAGCTGATTATAGTACAGGTCTGGATTTCTAAATAAAGCTAAACAACAAAGTGTATAAACAACCCAGAATGGACAGGGATATATGTATTAACAAAACAAAAATTAGGTATACAAAACAAAACAAAAAAAAAGATGGGAGAAGAGGTGAAAAAACAGACTCTATATATCTTTCATACCCCATCTACCAATCCATTTCTGCCACAATATCCTTGAGATTGGTGATGAAATTATTCTTGATCGAATCACCATCTCCACTAGCAACTCTAAGTAATAGCTCATTCAACATCGCACTACCAAGAATATCAACATGGTCAGCGGTTTTGGCACCACCTCTAATATCAAACTTATCTGGCTCGT
>JAJMFV010000067.1:0-12810 GCA_030568425.1 Ambrosiozyma llanquihuensis | reverse complement strand
GCATATAAGGCTGTCCAGGATTTCCAGCAATAGGTCTGGTAATATTCCCTTGCATAGACATGGATCTAGGATCAGGACCCATGCTGTTTAGTCTGGCAGATTGCATAGACATAGCTCTAGGATCGTAATTCATGTTACCAGGTCCTGCAGATTGCATGGACATTGTTCTTGGATACTGCGGACCATTACCAAATGCTTGCAAACTCATTGTTCTTGGTTGATTTGAATCAATAGTAGGTATTTGAGCTGCAATTCTCTTTCTTTCAGCCATCTTCTGCTTTCTATACTGTTCATTGGAAAGCTGACCCTTTGGTCCCATAGGTTTAGTAGAAACAGTAGGAATATATGGTGTTGTATCCAGTTGAGACAATCCATATCTACCACCAGCTTTCAAGTGTTGAAGATCATCGAAAGCAACTTTTGCATCATCTGGAAGAGCAACATTACCTCCATCACCAAAATCATCATCTCCATCTCCACCTCCACCTCCACCTCCACCTCCACCTCCACTTGAACTCTTACGGAATTTTTTCTTGAAGAATTTGTTCATGTTGGATGTAGAAGATGCAAGTGAGTTACTTCTAGAGTTTGCCTGAGATGATCTTGGTCCAGCATTTTGGCGGGAAACTGCAGATTGTGAGTGCATAAACTGGGGTTGTTCATACATCTGTGCTCTTTGATTCTGAGGGTAATAACCTTGATTTGGGGGAAAATAGCCTTCAGGTTGTTGCATTTGATTCTGGAATTGAGGTTGAAACTGTTGTTGTTGTTGTTGTTGTTGTTGTTGTTGTTGTTGTTGTAATTGCCGTTGATTTATTGGGGTTTCCTTAGTGATGTCGATATATGCACTCATACCCAGTGCTCTGCTTGCACCACTTTGAGGGACACCATCGACACTAAAGCTTGACCTTTTGGTTGTGGACATTCCAGCATCCATCTTTATTTATTTGAACTAACGAAATTAGAAGATGATTGATTTGAAGACTTTGTGTCAAATTGGCACTGGAAATATACAACAACAAAAAATATTGATTTCTTTAACTGTGTGTGTGTTTATTTCAAAATTGTGAAATCTAAATATAGGCCTGGTAGTGAACTAGGCGATGGAATATTGAATTATATAGAAAAGCCAGGACACGAAGTATGCAGTGTGAGGAAAGCGATCGAGTTGAGTTTAGTTTAGTTGAATTGAATTGTAAATGAATTGTAAATGAAATTTCTCTGGTGTACTATAATTGTGGTGCCTTTGTACATGTATAGGTTGGTTACTATACAATAGGAAAATGTATCAATAGAACTCGGCTGAAGTAGAATTGTTGTGCAAAAGTGGCCCTCTGATTACTTTGGCAGAGACAAAGAGACAAAGAGACAGAGAGACAAAGAGACAGAAGCACGGGTCGTGTCTCCGGTGCCAACCTGGGCCGGGATTCGAGCGCGACGGGGGCGCGACGGGGAGCGTGGCCATTAGCTCGGCCGGACCAGCCCCCTGGCCCCCTGGCCCCCAGGCCATCTGGCCTCAGCTCAGTCCCTGCAGCTCGAACGAAGAGTTTCCCATTTGAACTTTGTGTCTTTAACAATGCTTACCTCAACTCAACTCAACTTACATCAGCTTGGCCTTGGGTATATAGATCCATCCACTCGTACATTTTGGGTCTCTGGTCTGACCAAAACAACGCTTGATCCAAGTCCACTCGACTGAGATAATAATAATATACTCAAGTGTTGTCACTCTTGAAATTGATTAGACTAGTTTCAGCATGTAATGCAAACGGTGTCTGGTATGACATCTGCCACTTCCCGGCTTGTGCTCTGTTGCCGAACAGAAATCACATCCGAACACCAGAACACCAGAACACCAGCAGCGGTACTCTCTTTCTCTCTGAATAGTGAGGGGTGGGTGATTTATATATACAAGCTGAGAGAACCGACTACCTTCCCTTCAACGATTTACTGATACAAAGTAATCACATCTCGGTTATCTCAAATTATGGAACCATTGTTATCCAGGAGACTTAAAATATGTAATATGAATAAAATAAATTAAAGTGGAAGATATCAACGCTTGAGGTTTCCACCATCTCATCACTACTTCTTCTCTTCGTTTTGAAAAGCTTGTAATGGAGGCAATGGTGGCAAATCAGACACTTTACCAACTATATTGTATCTATTGGTAAAGAATTTGAACCAATCATCCAACACTTGCAATTGCTTTGATGTCAATGGCGAATAATCCCAACTTTTCTTGATGTCGGTATCCTCAGGACTTAAAGATGATTTACCAAGTGCTCTTGATGCATCACGACCAACAAAAACATGATATCCTTTACCAATTCCATATGCTGTTTGATTATGACTGACATCAAACACAGTTCCTTTTATTCCTATATACATCTTGTCACTCTGTTCTCCTGTTATATATGTTTTAATGTGTTAATGGGGTTGTTAGTATTTTTTTCTGTTCTCTTGGTACTCAAAAAATATTTCTTTTCATTTTGAATATGTGATCACTTACCGTCGCATTTAGATAGTTCTTGGATAGTTATAGGGTCATCCTTAGGTGGCTCCAAGACAACAGGAGTCTTTGGCATGAACTTTTTCTCTTTCGTTTGCTCTGTCTGTGTGGAAAGTGTAGCATGCGCCGTTGCTGCTGCTGTAGATTCTCCAGATATATTGGATGTAGTGTTTCCCATTTTTCGGTATATAACTATTCAGTTGGTTAATAGAAATGTGATGGAAGGGAAGAGTTTGGGTGCTATTATCAGGGAGGATCAAGTATGTATTGCTATATATGTGGTCACGAACAAAATCTTTGGTTCTCCAGACTTTTGATTCGAGCCTCCGCTCAACTTATCTAATACCCAAATGTGTTGCACAGAGAGACAATTCTACACTACACAGTGAACCCCTGTAATAAACACAAGAAACTTATTTTAGATAAAGAGAATATTATAGTTTATGGTTACATTGATTTTTTGAAAAGAACATGCAACAAGTATGCAGAGCAGTAGCAAATAGTGTAAATATATAAAAAAAGAATGTTTCTAAGAGGAGGGTAACATATCAATAACAACTTCAGTTACCGATGCATCAATATACATCACCTATTGTACAATTGTGTTATAATGAATCAGATTTCCTTTTTAGTTTCATTTTCAACTTCATCTTTGGTTTCTTCGGGAGTGGATTCTTTGAGGTCCTTGGCCAATTCTTCATTAGATTTTAGTTTTGCTTTCTCCTTAGCTAGTTCTGAAATGAACCAGGTAACCGAAGCCCACAACAAGGTAGCAATAATAAACAAGTTGACAAAATGAATGGATTTAGAAAGGAATATTAATACTAATAATGAGAGGAGTAACAATGCAAATGAAATATGTGTTGCTAAGATCAATGCTGGAGTTGTTCCAGGTTGGAAAACAGATTCCCATAATTCCACGAAAAAAGTAGCCATCCTCTTAAAACTAACTGTGAGCTAGCACTATTGGATAAAACTAAAGCAAAGAGATATATGAAAAGGTTATATCGCAGGGAATGAGAAGGCTTTTTAAAAGTACAAGTTGTGCTATCAACAACCAGCATGAACATTTTATTTCGGTGGCACAATAAGAAAAAGTGAAAAGTGTCTGTTATCCGGCCACAGAGTCGAGCGTACGTAATTTGAGCTCTGCGGGGCTGCAGAACTATCTCCATCAAAACCACCTGATCTACAACTTCTGACTGGTTTTTTCCCCTTCAAATTGCAACTGCAACTGCAACGATAACTTAATATTCATTGATTATGACTTTCATCGACGAACCTGCAAAGCTATCGAATTTGAGCTCAGAAATCAAGGAGAAGTTATCATCCGTGCCTGACTATCCTCTAGACTATAACATTTTTCTTTTCAAAGGAATTCAAACATCTAGAAAAGAAAATGAAAAGGAATTGCTCAACCTTAGACTGGATGTGTTTCAAAGTATACCAGAAGAATACGGAAGATTGATATTCAAAGGGGTGGAAGAAAATCCAGATGGGTCTAACAAACTACTACAAACAACTACAAGTAAACTACAGGAGAGATTACTAGAGTTCTTGATCATGGAAAGACATAGAAGGGATATAGAAATATTGAACAAGATGCTTGAAACAGAGCCAGGAAACACCAAGCAAATCAAATTAATCGAGCTACAAGATCCTTCAAAATATGAAATCAAATCACCAATATTTAAAAGTTTTAATAACAACAAGGATAACTATAAGGACAGCTTCAAAAAATTCACCATTCTACAAAACATTGAATACGATTTCGAAAATGCTTTAGACGATGATGGCGATTTCCAAAACGATGATGATCTGATGGATATGTTCTGTAATGATGATATTCTTGGATCCAATAAAATATTCAACGGGAAGTCGAACGATGACCAAGATGAGATTGTTGATGATTTGTTCAATAACTCTAAAATCGGGCAGGTGCTCATTCCATTGGCTTCCAGGGCGTTGCTAATGGGCGAGGGTGCTGATGATGAGGATTATAACTGATGTCTTAGTTGTGTATTTTACCAAGTATTGAATGATTTATAGATTGAATTCTACTGTATTAGTTGTGTCAAGACTGAGTGGAATATTTTATTGTATGGCACATTTTTTTCAGTATGAGCGACCGACAAAAAATCACCTTGTTTTTGGTCACATTTATTTAAAACTGGTGATGGGAAGTCCTCCACTTCGCAATTGTAACAGTGCTTCCATCTCGTTGTTAAGTCATTGGCAATCATGAGTGTCAGATCATTGTATCAAGCTTACATTGTTGCCCGTGGTGGTATACAAGTCGCAAAAGAAACAGGAATACTTGTCAAAGACCAATGCTCAGTTTTGTCAGACTTAGTTGGAAATGACGCATTATACACAGAAGCCAAAATCAAGTCGGAGGAGTCTAAGGCAAAGGCCAACAACAGAGAATTCAACGAGTCCAACATAACCAGCTCAAGTGATAGAGAAGAGGTGAACATTTTCCAATTGGCAAGAGAAAAATCAACCAGTGTTAAGCATTCTAGCAAGATGGACAATGATGTTTTGGGTTCAAGTAAAAGACCAACTCCTACCAAGCCTGATATAACCAACAGAAGAGAGTTTTCTACTATGAGATATCTTAGCAATAAGGACAATAAAGATTCCCAACCTAAGAAAGACGTTGGAGGCGAACCTCTGAAACCAGAATTTGAGCTATCACAATCTGCAGTCCCGAGTTCTCGTTTAAGTAGACTTTTTCATTATGGTGCTTTAGCAGCAGGTGTCGGAGTGGAAGCACTGAAAGAAGGTGCTAAACACTATGCTAAAGGTGAATCCCCATCATTGGGAAGTTTGATAATGTCCCCAAGAAATATTGAAAGAATGGCCAAGAAATTTAGCCAAATGAGAGGAGCAGCTTTGAAAATTGGTCAGATGCTATCATTTCAAGATTCCTCCGTGCTTCCTCCAGACATCCAAAAGATTCTATTGAAAGTGCAAAATAGTGCACATTATATGCCTGCTTCGCAATTGGAGAAAACAGTCTCCTTTGAATTGGGCGATGGTTGGAAATCTCGCTTTGAATCGTTCAACGATGTTCCCATGGCTGCTGCATCAATTGGCCAAGTTCACAGAGCAGTTACCAAAAAAGAGAAGGCGGAGGTTGCAATGAAGGTGCAATATCCAGGTGTTGCAGATTCCATCGATTCAGATTTAGATAATATGTTAACTTTGTTGACTGCATCTAGAATGTTACCACCAGGTCTATTTCTAGACAAGAGTATCGCAAATGCAAGAGTGGAATTGAAATGGGAATGCGATTATTTAAGAGAAGCTAAAAACTTAACTAGAATGGGTGAGCTTTTGAGTGGTGAACCCGCTTTCAAAGTTCCTAAAGTTTACTCCGAGTTAAGCGATGAGCACGTTTTAACCATGGAGTATCTTAAAGGTACAGAAATTGTGAAAGGTAAGTGGGATCAGGAAACAAAGAACTGGATCTCTACACAAGTTATGAGATTGACACTAATGGAAATCTACAAGTTAAGGTTCATGCAATGTGATCCAAATTGGGCCAACTTCTTATACAATGAGGAAACCAAGCAGATTGAACTTTTAGATTTTGGTGCGTGTAGAGACTTCGGTGATGAATTTATTGTTAATTACACAAACTGTCTAAGAGCCTCTGTCAAGAAAGATCGTGATATGGTGAAACACTATTCTGAAAAGCTAGGTTATTTGACTGGCTTGGAAAGTGATGCCATGACAAAGGCTCATATCGACTCAATTATGGCTTTAGGTGAACCTTTCAGCGATGCAGATAATAACTCTGAGCCATTTGATTTCAAGAGCCAAACAGTGACTGATAGAGTCAGAGGAAATATCAAGTTGATGTTGAACGAGAGACTAACTCCACCACCTGAAGAAACCTACAGTCTTCACAGAAAATTAAGTGGAGCTTATTTGTTATGCGCCAGAATGGAGGCTGTGGTTCCATGCCAACAGATTTTTGCTGATATCATTGGACTTGAATACGAGTGAATCATATGTGTATATAATTTTGTGTAAGAAACAGAATAAACTTGTAGATAGTATACCGGCCATAATTCTGGCAATATGTTTTGGTTATAAAGCATGTACGTAATTCAAAAACAATCTGTGCGCTATCTTTTTCCACATCTTTATCAACGGCAAAAAAATAAAAAAATAATTGCCTTTTCGAGGTTAAAGTTGAAGCTTGAAACACACATAATGTCAGCAGTCTTTCATATACCTTGGGCCAAACGTGATCGATCAACTAGATATCTAACACATGCCTGCGACACTAAATAAAAATGAGTCAAACTTGTTGTTGCCTATTGATGAAGAGGGATTGACCTCGATATCGTCCGAGGCGCAGGGGGTGCAGGGGAATGCCGATGATGAACTTTCACAAGGACAACCAAACCAGCTACATCAAACATCCAAAAGACCTAGTATCAGCTATCTCCATAGACAAAGCTCAGTCATTATGGCGAAGACTGGACAGAGGTTACAAAGAACGTACTCGTTTTGGGATGCCACAATGGATGAAACTATGGATCCCGAGATGGATGAAATAGAAGTCCCAGATCCTCAAAATCGTTTGCTGGACGGCAATACCGCCAACACTAGTCCAGGATTCTTAACTAAATCTAAGAACTATTTGGCCTCCAAATTCACAAAGCCTATTCTGAAAGCATGTTTTGCATATTTTATTGCATCGTTTGCGGTGTATGTGCCCTTTATTTCAGGTTTTTTAGGAAAGAGTGATTCGAAGCATTTGATATGTACCATTGTTGTCTATTTTCATGCATCCAGATCCAAAGGATCAATGATACAATCGTTGATGTTTGTTGCCATATCTTTATTTTTTGGATTCGTGGTTTCAATATGGTTGATGTCTATTTCAGCCAAGTTTTACTCGACTGATGATGAAGAAATTGGTCATCTGATAGATTTGGTCCTCTGTTGTACGGCATTGGGATTAGTTTCATGCACTAAGCAATGGGTTAATAGACCAACTTTCAACACTGCATGTTCTTTGAGTGCTATTGTGATTATTTCTTGTGTTATTAAAGAAGGGAGTATTGATGGGACTGTTGTTCCATATCCAAAAATCTGGTCAACTTTCTTAATTGTTACAAGTGGATGTTCTATATCAGTTGCGGTTTGCTATTTTTTATGGCCAACAAGTGCAGTTACCAAACTGAAGATCCAATTGAATGAAAACTCGGATATTATTTCTCAAATTCTTAAGAAAGTTTCAGATGGATTTTTAAAATATGAAAGTACAGACACTGCAGAAATGAACAATTTAGTGAACAAGCTCAAGAAAAATTTGAAGGACTTGAAGCAATCATTGGAAGAGGCAAAGTTTGAATTGTTAATTAAAGGAAATGAGTGGGAATATGAACTGTTTTCAAAACTAGTGGATTCTTGTCAGAAATTGAGCTCAACAATGTCGGGATTGAGAAGATCAGTTGAATTCAAATGGGAACTTCTCAATTCTGGTCCAAATGGGTTGAACATAACAAGTGCTGATAACAGATCTTTGGACAGTTTTTTAACAAGAAGCTCCATGTACAGAGACCAAACAATACTTGGCTCCGATGATGGAAGTTTGGATGACGAGATTGATTCTCGAACGGCTACAGAATCTAAAGAACTTTTTGATCTATTTGTGTATTATCTAGGACCGTCTACGAAATCATTATGCTTCACCATGAGACAGATTTTGAATGGGATACCATTTGATGATAAGACCATAGAGGTTGAAGCGTTGGTTGACCAATACGATGTTAGTTTAAAACTAGCTTCTGAACTATACAACACAACACAAAAGAAAGCAATTGATAAACTGTATGGGCAGGATATTTTCAAAAATGAAGACGATTTTGAATCTAAAGTTGATCAAGAAGATGTTGCTGCATCATGTGGTAACTTTTCCTTTTTGTTGATGCAATTTAGTGATGAACTACTACAATATATCGAGGTTTTAAATGAAATGAGAAGCTGTGAACTTGATCCTGAATCTGAATCCGTTAAAAAATCATACAATTTCCTGAAATTTTGGAAACGAAGCTGGAGAAATACACCCAGCGATGAGTTCAATCCAACTAGTATGGAGGATATCTTAGAACGTTCCCATGCTGAAACTCCAAGAAGAGTGGATCCTTCACAAACCCAAAGAAGAGCCAATAATGATAGCCAAAGAATCACATATAAACTCTGGAAGCTGACTAAGAAGTTTAGAGGTATTGATGTTCAATTTGGTGTTAGGGTTGGATTGGGTGCCATGGCGATTGCTGTATTTGCATATTGGCACAAGACCAGATATTATTTCAACGAATGGCGTGTTGAATGGGCACTGGTTACATATTGTATCATCATGAACAAATCAGTTGGAGGTACGAATATGACAGTTAAATGGAGATTTTTGGGAACATTTATCGGTGCATTCACAGCTTATTTATGCTGGATTATGTTCTTTCCGAATGTTTTGCTGATGGCGTTATTTGGATTTTTTGTTTGTATACCGTGCTTTGACATCATTTTGAACTGGCCAGCCAACAATGCATTTGGTAGATTCATATTATTGACATACAACTTGACGGTGTTATATTCATACACTATGTCTAGAAGAAATGGAGATGTGGATGATGATGAAGGAGGAGATAATCCGTTAATTTTGGAGATTGCTGTTCATAGATATTTAGGGGTTTCATTTGGTGTGATATGGGCTATATTTGTTACCATGACTTTGTTTCCAATGAGTGCTAGAAGCCGGATTAGAAATGGATTATCAGTTTTATGGTTAAGACTGGGTATAATCTGGAGATGTGGACCATTGGATTATAAGATGGATGATAACAATGAGTATTCATTGATTGGAATTAGAGACAGAGAACGTAATCAGAATATTCTATCTGAATTAGAGTTACTGTTAAAACAAGCGCCAATGGAAGTTAGAATGAAGGGTCCTTTTCCAACAAGCATTTATGAAAATATTTTGAAATCTACCACCAAGATCATGGACTTGTTTGAGAATATGAATTCTATTATCATTGTGGATAAGAAGTTGAGTTACAATGAATATTTAGTGTTACAGAAATTGGAACCTGAAATGTTGGAGTTGGAAAACAGGGTGTTTTTGATTTTTTACATGCTTGCATCAGCAATGAAATTGGGTTTCCCATTGGCAAGTAAACCAGCATCGACTGATCATGCGATGGAAAGACTGTTGGTGAAATTGAGTGGGATTAGAACCAGAGGTTTGAAAACTGGTGAACAGATGCTAACAAATGAGGATTTTGTTTTGTTGTACACTTACAACCTTGTCACCACGGCAATAACCAACGAGTTGGACCGCTTATTGAATCTAGTTGTTGACCTTTATGGTATGGTGACTGAAGAGACTTTAGAGCTATAATAATTGGAGTAATAATATATATATATTTTCTCATAGTACCTAATAAAAGATGATAATCTTATATAGATATCAAAGTTAATCCAGATACGATAATCGGGTATTTGTCCAGATGGTCATTGGATGAACCACGATATGCGAAGGGAAGCAGGTTTTATCGGAGAAAGCGACGCATTAATGGTTCACATCTTATGGGTCCAACCTCACCCAGTGATCTTCTAGATAAGGTTAGTAAAAGATTTACTGAATTTGAGGGACAGTATATAATCTCTACCTAGAACTCAATGACAAGTATTCGAATCATCTTGAATCTGTGCATTGACAAGTTAATCTACCAGGACATGCTGTTACTTTGTGGAGCTTTGGAGAGCGAAATCAATCTACCCAAACCTCCCAACCAATGTGGCTAATAATGGTATTGAGCAGAGTTTTACCGTTCATGGATTTAGAGATAGCCGGATGTAAGGTGTTGCCATTCCTGGTGACTCATTGAAGGAGTCCACAGAAACTCCGCTGTCGGCGAAAATAAAGAAATAAAAAGCCCGGGAAAGAGAGAGAGCAGCTGTAGCTACATAGCTTTTGAATTTGAATTGGGCCAGTTTAGCTGCAGTTGTGTATCAGACAGAGAGACAGAGAGACAAGCTTTCATGGAGGTCACCAGGCAGAGAGCATGTTTGAGCATGTGTATGTGTATGATACCCAGTCTGGCAAAGTAAGAGGAATCAGCAACTGTTAGTGAGCTCCACCCTCCACCGGGGCGCACCAGGCAAAGAAGCAGAGGACGCGCCACGGAAAAAGAAAAAGGCGCCCTCATGGGACTCCGCGGTGGGGGTGACCCCCAGGACACGCGAGACACGCGAGACAGACCCGGATGGCTCCTTGCTCCCCTCCCCTCCCCTCCCCCATTGGGCAACGCTTCCCTGGCTCTCTGTGCAGAGACGAACCCCCGTTTCCCCTTTCTGCTCCTCCTCCAAACGGGTTCCAAACGGGTTTCTACGAGAGGCCAGAGTTAAAGTTTGTGGGGTGAATGAGGGGAGGGGTTGCACTGGAAAGAGAGCTGGGAAGAGAGCTTGGAAGAGAGCTGAAATGGAGTTCGGTTGTTGTTCCATCGGTTCCGGCCAGTTTGCAGTTGTGTGCTCTTCTCTTATAAATAGAATACACATTTCCCATCTCCCTTTTCCTCAACAGAACTGGCACTGAAACTGAAACTGCAACTGAAACTGGAATAGTCATACTTAAAAAGCTAGACACCAAGTTGGTATTGCGCACACACCACAAGTTCAAGCCTTTCTTCCTTAATCGGCGAAAAACTCCACTCCACATAATCCCCGATTCCGCTTCCTCATTGTTCAAGAACAACAGAAGAACGGCGTACACTCTCTTTATCAACTTACTCGACGAATTGAAACTCTGTGAAAAATCACTCTTTTTAATATCTCCTCCTCCACATTTTCCCCTATGAATACCCAAACTGCCCCAACTTCATTCTCTAAAAACCATTCCCTTTCATCTTCCTCCATTCCAAAATTAGCACCATCAACCTCATCTACATCAACTTGTCCATCAATCCCAATAATGACTTTAAGTGTCGATGAATCATTGTCCAAAATATATACAAAATACTCTAAAAAGTATTCAGATGTGGGCACAACTGAAAATGTCCTAAAATTCACAGATTTCATCAAAATCTTACAAGATGATGGAACAGATCAAAAATACCTTTCAAGAGTTGGCGCATTCTTACCAATAGATACTTTTGGTTTGTTATATGCCATTGCAGATCATGATAATAAAGGCTATATAAATGAGTCAGATTTCAAAAAATTATCAAGTGAGTTGCTATCCATTGAAAAGACTACCGATTCAGCAAGCAACTTACTATTCAATATGTTCAAACTATTTGAAACTGACTTACCAAAAGCTTCAAAATACACAAAATCAAATCAAAATACTTTGGATTCTACAATCTTTTTGGAAATCTTGAGTAGATTGCAACATACAGATAGTTATTCGCAATCGGATTTGAAAGATATTCAAAATTTACTCGCGGAAAAGAAACTCAAAACATTAACTTCATCGGATTTCTCCTCATTATTGACAACTTTACCATCCATCAAATTGAAATCAAAATTTGATCAATATCAAAAAGGATCAAAAGTTTCAGTTTCAGACTTCAGAAATTTAGTTGACGATATTTATCATTCAAATTTACCATCAGAAATTCTTAATCAAGTGGAAAATATTTCGAAATCAAGTTATGGTGATAGCCTAACTTATGATCAATCTTGCGAACTTTTGAAATTCTTGAGAAACTTACCTCACCTGAATTACCTTGTTTATGAACAAATTTCAAGTGGTAAATTTGATCAAACAGAACACCAGATAACTCAAGATGGATTTCTGCAATTTGTCAACTCTGAATCCGAAGAGAAACTATCAGAAAAGGATATCTCACTATTTTTCAAATGGAATACCCTACTGTTAAAACAACAAAGCACTCTTTCCGCTATCAAAACTGGTGACTTGTTGGCAATATTAACTGATGATCTAATCAAATCTGATGAATCTTCTAATGCAACGGCATTCAGTTTATACCCAGTGTTCAATTCTGCTTATTCGTTCCTATTAGGTTCAGTGGCAGGTGCCATTGGTGCATCTGTTGTCTATCCAATAGATTTAGTTAAGACTAGAATGCAAAATCAAAAGGGTAACTCTTTATACTCTTCATATGCTGACTGTTTTAAAAAAGTGATAAAGCATGAAGGTGCAGTTGGTCTGTATTCTGGTTTGTTACCTCAACTAGTTGGTGTTGCCCCAGAAAAGGCAATAAAATTAACCGTCAATGACATTGTCAGAGGTATCGGTATGCAACAGTCTA
>JAJMFV010000066.1:0-12852 GCA_030568425.1 Ambrosiozyma llanquihuensis | reverse complement strand
CCAATTTCTTGAATGAAAAGAGACAGAAGATTACAGAATACGAATCAAAAATTGAGGTTTCCAATGACGAATTGATTAAATTGAGAGATGTTTTCTTACAAAATTCTTCATTGATTGGTAATTTGAAAGCACAGATTGAACAGTTTGAAAAAAATAAATTTAGAAAAAGAGAGTTGATGTTATCCATATCCAAGAAGTTAAATCAAGGAGAGTCACATGGAAGATCCGACTATGATTATGAAATGGCATTTGAGAATTACTCAAATGAACTAATAAGAAAAGATAAAGAGTTGAGAGATCAGTTTGAAGAGCAAGAAGAGGATTTCAATTTCGAGATCACATCATTCAAAGAGGAATTGGCGAAACTTAACCAACAAGTTGAATATTTCTCTTCTGATATATCATCTTTAAAAGATAAGAAAAAGGCATTTGAATCTAGCTTGTTGAGTATCGTCACTAATGAATCGAAATTCAACAGCATCAAATTTGAATTATCTGAAAAGGAAAATGAATTATTGAGTATTAAAAATTCCAATGAGATTTCAAGATTTGCAAATGAGATTAATGATTCCAAAATTGAAATATCAAAATTAGAGATTGAGTTGGAGAATAATCAATTGAAGATTGTTTCATCTAGAAGATTTGCAGATACCTTAACCAAGATAAATATTTTGAAAGATATGATGAAAGGGTTGATTAGAAAGAAGGATTTTCTTATCAACGAAATCAATGACAATTATACCATGATTTTCAGCAATGAGTTTGAATTCGATTCAAATTTTAAGAAAATTTTCAATGATAAAACATTTCAGATTGATCAAGAATATCAGAACTTTTGCAGTAAAATGGATCTTTACAAAAATGATGAGAGAAAATACCAAGATGAGATCTTCAAACAACGGCAGTTTCTATCAGATGGTCGAAACGAGTACAATACTATCGATAAAGCTTTAAGGGAAGTTTATGAACTATACATGGATGTGTGTGAAGATGAAGAGGAATTCACATTTGAAATGTTTATAAATCAGTATGATAATATCTTGCTCAAATTCGAAACAGAGTTCAAAGAAAAGCAATTGAAATTGAATCATCATGAAGCATACGTTTCATTATATCAAAGTGCGAAGGATAAGACATCTAATGGTGGATGCTGTTTGCTATGTAATAGAGATTTCAACAAACAAGATGCAAAAGAGTTTATCAAGCAGATGACCCATGAAATTGAGAATTTTCAAAAGATTGAAGATTTGAAAGAGCTGCTATTAGATGATGAGAACTTATTGAATAAATTAAGATTGAACTCCAATGATGTTAAGAAATACAAGTCTATTAATTTGAAGAAGTTTGAAGATGAGATTAGATCATTAGAAGGATCATTGAAGGATTGTTTAAGTGGAGTTTTAAATTTGAAAATCGAAATGGAACAAGTTGAGATGATTAGATCCAATTCGAAGAAGATAAATGGGAATATAGATGAGCTATACAGATTGAAAGATGAGATTTCAGATAAACAAGTTGAAATTGAAAATTATTTGAAAGATGTTGATGGGAATAGCAGCAATCAGGATGAGCATGTCATGACACCTGAAGAATTGGAAGATGTACAAAGATCAATCAATTTCAAGATCAAGAATCTAAGGTTTGAGTTGGATAATTTGAGTAGTAAAAGAGAAACACATTTGAACAAGCTGAATTCACTTGAGAGTATGGTTAAGGATTTGAAATTGAGCATCAGTAACATGGAGCTGAAATCATTGGATAAGATCAACATTGAGAAATCCATAGAGGAAGCAGATGAACAGATTAAGAAGTTGGAGAAGATTCAAATTAGAAACAAAGAATCGATTATTGAGTTGAATGATAACTTGAGTCTGAAGATGAACCAGTTGAATGAATTTAAGAGAAATTTCAACGATTCAAAATTACAAAATAAAGATGAATTGGAGGAGATTGAATCTATTAAATTCAAAATGACAAGATTGAATCAAGAAATTGAAGAATTCAATGAAACTGAATTTCAAGAACGGTATTTGAGAATTGAGAATGAGTCAAAGGAAATTCAAACCAATATGCAAAACTGTGAACAACGTATCAACTTATTGAAATTTGAATTGAAGAAATTTGAAAATGAATTGGTCAATGTTGATAATGAAGAACGAAAGATCCGATTTAATTTGGATTTAATTGAGTTGGAAAATTCCAAAAGAGAAATTCAATCTGAAACAAAAGAACTAGAATTACAAAATGCAGAATCATTCAGAGATGAATACCTAAACAGATCCAAAATCTTACAAAACTTGCAAACTGAATTACAAAACAACTACTCAATCAAACTCGGACAAATGAAACAACTCTCAAAACAAATCGAACAGATCAACGATGAGATCAAAAGAGACTATTTGAACATTGATTACAAATACACCAAAGAATACACCAAACTGCAGACCAAACTAGCAATGGTGATGGACTTAACAACATGTTACAAATCAACAGACAATGGAGTGATGCGATTCCATCAGTTTAAAATGAAACAGATTAATAAAACAATCGACGAACTATGGAAGAAGACTTATATGGGTAACGACATCGAAACCATCCAAATCAAAGCTGATCCAGTGAATTCTAAGAGTAGCACGAGTATCACGAGATCGTATAACTATCGTATCGTGATGGTTAAGAATGGTGTTGAGTTGGATATGAGAGGCAGATGTTCTGCAGGACAACGTGTTTTGTCGTGTATTATAATCAGATTGAGTTTGGCTGAGAATTTTGGTACGAATTTTGGTGTTATTACATTGGATGAACCAACTACTAATTTGGATGAGGAGAATATTGAAAGTTTGGCAAGATCGTTGAACAGTTTGATTGCGTTGCGTCGTGAGCAGAGTAATTTCCAGATTGTTGTTATTACCCACGATGAGAGTTTTTTGAGGTATATGGATGCTGGTAAGTATACTGAGCATTATTACAAAGTTTCAAGGGATCAAAGATTGAATTCAACCATTAGTCAAGTTAGAATAACTGATATATAAAACAGAAGATGAGTGTGTATGTGTATATAGTGTGATTTGATTAATTAGTAACACTGTCCGTTGTTGCTTGTTTCTTATTCTGTTGATCAGTAATTTTCTTACATTTTTCCAAACCACCAGATTTCTGCCATAGGTATAAGCACTCAATGGCATAATTCTGCACTGATAAATTACGTTCTTTATCAGAGGAGTAATAATTGATAAGTTTCAAAACATCCAACTGGATTATCAATTCCCATAACTTGAACTCAAACTGAGTCTCATCACCTTCCAATTTCAAATTGTCAGAGGCATCACCCGCTTCCTCATCATCATCAACTTGAATAATGTTACCGTATTGTAAAGTTCCCAACTTGTAGAAAATACGGCCTAGGGTACGCAACGAGATGCATCTCTGGGGAGGGAATTGTGATTTCAACAAGTGTGTTAATTCGGATAGAGTATAGCCTGGTAGATTTGGGTCATTTGAATGATGGAATAATCCTTTGTTGTCTGTGTTTTTCAAGCTTGTTATTAGGTTACCGTTTAGATCGAATCTTAATGAATCTATAGACTCATATTCCAATGGTTGATCAACGTCTATTGGCTTTGAACCCGAAATTGGTTTCATCCAGTCTAGTTGTTTTATATTTTTTGGTAATTCAGGAAAGTATTTAGAGTGTAGTTTATCTTGGAAATTAGGATCATTTATATCCAACTCTTCATATGGTTCAGTAGGTTTTGGAAAATGAACTGATGAAGAAGGGGCTTGCTGTTGGTTGTTTTGATAGATTGAGGCATCGATATCATCTTTATCACCTTTGTCATTCAACGGTTGGAAATCTTCCCATTCTTGACTCGATACACTGTGTAGTTTAGAATCTGCTGCATCATCATAAATCACCTTTGCCTCATCACTGAATCTAACTTTCTTATCGTTTGTTGTATCCTCGGTCTTGTCAGTGGTATCGTCTGCATCATCATAAATCATGTTACCGGATTTGTCACCACCGATCCAAGTACCATCGCCCTCAATTGGATTCTTCTTCATTATATCCTCATCAATTTTAGCCCTTTTCAACAAGAAATTCAACAAGCTTGGATCCAAACTCGAAAGCAACTCATTTTTCTCCTGTAAGATCTCATCGTTTGAGAGATTCTTTAAGAATTTTTCATTTTCCAGGTTTATTGATTGTTTTTCTTTATCGATTATACTCTGATCATTCAACACTGGTTGGCCATTAGCCTTTGGAGTATCAATTGAAGGTTTGCTGGTGTTGAAGGTGTTTTTGTTGCTGTTTAGTAGTCTTGATTTGAATCTTGAGTTTTTCTTTGGGAAGCCGGTTGAAGAGGCGGCGGTGTTTGCAGTTGGGGGTGTTGGTGCCCCTGTAGTATGCTCTTGTATATCACCTATTAAGTCCATTGTATGGTATGGTATGGTATGGTATGATATGAGATGATAATACAATACAGTGGTCCAACCATCATATAACCAGATAACCATATAACCGTATAACAGTTTTAACAGTTGAAATCAAATTTGTTGCCAGACATCCTTGCACCACCTCAGCCCGAACAAGAAGGTGGAGAAGCTCAGTAAGGGTTCAAGCAGTGAAGGTGGTACGTGTGTCTACAGCTGATGAATGGGAGTAACCAATGGCTAATCAGTTGATAAGCACCATCTCACCCCCCCCCAAGACAACCCCAATCCAGTGTCACCTGTTTTAAAAGGGCGGTTGCAAGGGACAGTGCAATGCCAGTTTCTGCTTCTGCTTCTGCTTCAGTTTCTGCTTCAAAGTGGAAATTCCGCCCAATTTTTAGCGACTTTTTGTGTTTTCGGAGTGACTCAGTTTGGCGCAGTTTGGCCCACTTGAAGTGCTGTGTGTGTCTCCTGTTCACTGCTCAACCACTGCTCAATTAACAGAATAATCCAATCACCACTAAGATGACGAGATCATTCACTCTACAGAACATCCCACAACTACCACCTGACCCACTTTTCGGCTTGAAATCAAGATTCCAACAGGATTCAAGAGAGGACAAGATCGACTTGGGTATCGGTGCCTACAGAGACAACGACGGTAAGCCATGGATCCTACCTTCTGTCAAATTGGCTGAAAACTTACTACACAGCTCAAAAGACTACAACCACGAATACTTGCCTATCTCAGGTTTGCAATCGTTCACCACCGCTGCTGCTAAGATCATCTTGGGTGATGACTCCAAGGCGATTGAAGAAGATCGTTTGATTTCCATCCAGTCTTTATCCGGTACTGGTGCTTTGCACGTTGCTGGTTTGTTCTTGAAGCACTTCTATAAGGATAACTCCGACTCTTCATTGCCAACTGTGTATTTGTCAGATCCAACATGGGCCAACCATGTTCAAATCTTTGAATTTATCGGTCTTAAAACCGCATCTTTCCCATACTGGGATAACGCCACCAAATCATTAAGACTAAATGATTTCTTACAAGCAATTAAATCTGCTCCAAGAGGTTCAATCTTCTTGTTGCATGCAACTGCCCATAACCCAACAGGTTTAGACCCAAAGCCAGAAGAATGGATCGAGATCTTGAAACTGATTGATGAATGTGGCCATTTGCCATTGTTTGATTCTGCCTATCAAGGTTTCTCATCCGGATCACTAGCAAAGGATTCGTGGGCTGTTAGAGAAGCCGTTAATGGAGACTACAAGTTCCCTATTGTTGTTTGCCAATCATTTGCCAAAAACGTTGGTATGTACGGTGAAAGAGTTGGTGCTGTTCATGTTATCCTACCTGAACACGACTCCCAACTAAACAGCTCAATCTTCTCCCAACTTTCCAAGATCATCAGATCCGAAATCTCCAACCCACCTTCATACGGTGCCAAGGTTGTTTCAATGATCTTGAACACTCCAGAATTGAAAAAACAATGGGAACAAGATTTGATTACAATGTCAACTAGAATCGGTGAGATGAGACTGAAATTGAGAGACGAGTTGATCAATTTGAAGACACCTGGTAATTGGGATCATATAGTCAACCAACAGGGAATGTTCTCATTCACCGGTTTGACCCCTGTGCAGGTTAAAAGATGTGAGTTGGACCACGGGGTTTACATGGTTGGATCCGGTAGAATTTCCGTTGCTGGTGTCAACTTGCACAACTACAAGAGAATTGCCACTGTTTTTGATGAAGTTGTTAGAAATGCCTAAGTACCTTTATATGATATCACGATCACTAGCCCTACTAAACTAACCAGAGTAAAAAAAGAGTAAAAAAGAGTAAAAAAGAGTAAAAAAGAGTAAAAAAGAGTGAAACAGAGTAGTTGAAAGTGAAAATTGCACATGCGGAAAAAGTGCCAAAAATTCGCTTCTTTTTTTTGTTGAATTTGCTTTTAACAAAAATAAAATGTGATTTGTGTTTTAGTCTACTTCTTATTGAGTTGCTGCCACCGGTTGCCCTTGCTTTATCCACCATTGAGCCCTCGTACAACAATACACACTTTGATCACACCAAATATGGCACCTTCCAAGAGACTAAACAAATCAATTCCAGCACCGTCATCATCCGCAATCTCAGACAATTCAGAGGATGAGGACGCTTCTTCTCCAAACAACCCTTTAACATTCAACTTGAAATCAAGAAGATCCTCCTCCGTTTCATCCTTGTTCTCACTACACGAAGAACCACTTCCTCCAGTTGAAGAAAAAGATATCATTGCCTTCACAACCGACAACAGACACTTGTCATTCATAAGAAACTTGCACATGGCTGACTGCATCACCTTATTGAACGGCTTCTCTGGATTCTATTCAATAATATCATGTTTAAGATACACCTTGACTAACCAAACACATTACATCTACAGATCAATGTTCTTCACTTTTCTTGGATTGTTTTTTGATTTCTTCGATGGTAAAGTTGCAAGATTAAGAAACAAGGCAAGTTTAATTGGTCAAGAACTAGACTCTCTTGCTGATTTGATCTCGTTTGGTGTTGCCCCTGCTTTAATTGCATTCTCAATTGGCCTGCAAACTACATTGGATGTCTTACTCTTGACATTCTGTGTTTTGTGCGGATTGGCAAGATTGGCAAGATTCAACGTTACCGTTTCAAATATACCTAAGGATCAGGCTGGTAAGTCCAAATATTTCGAAGGATTGCCAATTCCAACTTCATTGTGGTTGGTTTTGCTGATGAGTTATTTGGTGAAGATTGGTAGCATCAATGATAACCTTGTGTTTGGTGTTTGGTTCCCAAACACTATTTTCGAGTGGCATCCAGTCAGTGGATTGTTCTTCCTGCAAGGTTGTGTGATGATAAGTAAAAGCTTACACGTTCCAAAACCATGAGCAAGCTAATGAAACAGAGCTACAAAAAAAACTACCAGAAAAAAAAGCAGAATTTACGTTCGTCAGTTACGCCAATGTTATATAATCTCTTTTCTTTATATATCTATCATCCTTAATAATTTATTATTATTGATATTATTTCTCCTTTTCAACTCACCCCCCAAAAAACTTCAAGCTGATTTATATTCATCGTTGTAGCAATTCATTTGAATGGTAACCTTCCTTTTATTTTCCACGAGTTGTCTCTTGTTTTGATCGGTATCCTGCTGTTTCTTCTCTCACCATTATCCAATGATTCTCTAGAATATCGTGAGCTCGACATAGGAGTTGTGGGTGTCAACGTGGGCGTTGGTGTCTGTGTCTGTGTGGGCGTCCTCTTTATTGATGATGTTGTAGATGATGTTCTCTTGATGGGTATTGAAGATTGTCTTCTATACACAGATGTATTGTTTGTCCGTGGTGACTTCCCACTTCGAACGATGGACTTTCTTTTCAATATAGGTTTATTGTTATTACCACCCACAACAACCTTCTTCCAGCTTCCGGACCTCTGGTTTCTCAAACCACCGGGAATAATCGCAGGCGGAGGCATACTTGATCTAGATACTTCCTCCGTCTCTAGCAATCTGATCTTTCTTTTCAACTCGGTGATATTCGACTCAATACCATTCAACTCCTCTTTTGCAGACCATGTATTTGAGTTCGGAGCCTGGTCGAAATTAACACACCATGCGTTCATATTCAGCCCAAACAACAAAGCAGATATTGACTCATTGAAATTCACTAGAGATCCATTGACTTTGTTCAATTTGTTTAGTCTTTCATTCAACGCACTAACGTTCATCACCATCGATTCTTGAATCTCCCTGTTGAAAAACGGAAATTCCGCAGGATTCAAAGGTGTGATCAGCGTTGTCACTGGCTTCTCATCATGTGACGATGACAAAGCTGAAGATGGTGGTGGCTGTTGTTGTTGTGGTGTTGTTGGTGTTGGTAAGATTGAGGAAGGGGAAGTGTCTGGTGCCATGCGATGAAGTGAGTTTCTTGATCTCTTGGGCGTTGTGGGTTGCACCGTTGGTAGTCTTGACAACCTGTGATCCGATGACTTTGGCACTCCCATGATGATTAGCGATATCAATTGATCTTTGTAGTGTGTTGCTCTCTATATTTGACACTGTTTGTGACTGATGCTACTTGTTTCGTGTTTTGATGTTTTTTGATTTGTTTTTCTACGTGAACGCGCTTTGAAAACTGAATTTATTTACAGGAATTATTTAGTCACTTTGGATAGTAATAACAACAACTACTACTACTACTACTGCTTCTTCTTCAACGTCGTGTCAGCTTATTTGAACACCTTGTTTGCATGTCTTAGCTTCTCTGCATTCGGACTGATCAACTTACGCTTCTTGATAGACCCAATCAACAAGATCAAAGATGCAAAGGACAAACCCCACCATGTAACCAAGTACTGCATGTGGTTGTTCTTGTAGTCCAGCTTCGGCACTTTGCCCAATGGAACACCAGCACTTATGAATTGTAATGGATTAAATTCAACAGAGTCATCCATATCTGGGCTTGCAGTACTGGTAATCTTCGTACTCTTTATCTCCGCATTCTTAGTTTCACTCTTGCTATCGTCACCTCTTGACCAGAATTTCCACCAAGATTTACTGCTCTTACTTTGATCTTTCCCTTTAGCATCACCATTTTCATTCTCTAACCATTCAGGCTTATCTTTGAAATTCTCCAAAACTTGTGCCATGATTGGTCTTGAATGCAACTCACTGGCAATGGCATCGATATCGACATAGTTGAACAATTTCGAACCAACTTCATGATCCATATGGAACATACCTTTAACAGGAGGCAATTTCAATATACATTCAATGGTGATCTCACCTTGTGGAACAGACAAATGTTGCAAATTTCTACCCTCTGGAATGATATGCTCATCTGAAATCCAACCTCTATCGACTATAACCTCACCTGCTCCATTGGACTGCACAAACGGACACAATAACAAATAACCTTTCAAACCATCATGTAATCTTGGACCAACAAACACTTCTCTTGAATAGTCAAAATGTCCAGTTATCAAAACTTTACGGTATTCCATATCAGGGACCATTTCACGAGTGATACCTTTAGGCAATGGTGTGGCAGCGTAAGTCAAACGATCTTCACATTCAGCAACCAACTTGTTCTTCCATTGTAATCTTTTCAACTGCCAACAACCTAGTACGAATGTGATGGCAGGCATCAAACACATTAGTCCAAAGAACACATTACGTGATGTGGTTGTATCACCGGTGGAGAACTTGGAGAGGTTTTTGGATGATCTCATTGGATTCCAATCGATATTCAATGTCTTCACCGTGGCATAGTTTCTTTTGAAACCATGTTTCAACTGTATAATGCTTCTGACACCAAACATCGTAATTCACTGATGATTCAACTTGTCTGATGGGTATTGAAGTATTACCATCTGGAAGGTTTTGATAGGGTGAATCGGTATCTGAATCAAATAGCGGAAATTGAAATGCCAAAAAAACTGGTTGGGCCGGGTAACTTTAGTGTCTCTTTCTCTGCGTGAATCTAGCCTATGTTACTTGAAAACTACTAGTTTGACATTACATTACTTGTTTCAATTATATTATTTAAATTTTAATTAATTATTTTAATCTCTATCTAGTTATTAATTATCTGGCTTGCGTAAGTTTTGCTGATTCTTCTTGCAATAACAACAATGGATCCTTATCCATGTTCCCCAAATTTTTGGTGATCAAACACCATTCACTTCCATGACGTGGTTCATTCTTCACAAATAACTCCTCCAAACTCTTCAATTCATCTTCTGGTCCATTCTTCATCAAGAAACTATGGTAGAATAAGTACCCATCACCAAAATCGGGATGTTCCTGAATCACGGATTCAAAAAATTGTTTGGATTTGGTTAATTTCCCAGAGTTCCATAAATCCATGGCAATGGAAATCACCACTGTTGGATCATCATTGGTTGAGTTCAATGCCATCTTGTACAGATTCTTACGCTGTTGAGGCTTTGCCAGTTTCAATTTCAATGACCATATTGAGCCCGATTTCGGTAGTTTTTGAATTGCCTTTGAAATTAGGAGTTCCACTTGTTGATTGTTTTTACATCTCAATTCCAAATTGATTCTTTCAAGGTATATCAATTCATCATTGGGGTTGATAGACATGGCATGATCCAATATGGATCTTGCCTTGATCACCTTATTCATCCTGAACTCTTCAACTCTTGATAAATGAATCCACAATAGACTCGAATTGGAGCAAACTTTGGTACCGATCGAATATGCCTCGATTGCCAATTCCCAATTTTGTAAACCTTCATAGATCTGCCCCTTTTGTAGATGCAATTTGGGCTCATTTGGGAAATAATTCAAGGCCTCGTCAAGTAACGCTAAACTCTGAACATCATTACCAAGTTGTCTCTCCATAGTGACATTCTTATACCACACTCTAACTGATGGCTCATCAACCTGTTCTCTGCATGTTTCAAATAGCTGTGATGCTCTAATCTTAGAGCCTGATTTCCATTCAAGCTTGGTTGCAGCAAACCATAGATCTTCATAATTGGAGTTGATTTTCAAACCAGATGCTAAAATCTCCCTTGCCTTATCAATATCATTATCATGGACCCATTTGTCTTTTGCATAGAGTAAATAAAACCTTTCATTTTCAGGATTGGATGAGATAGCCATGGGATATATCGTATACAATGATTCATAATCAGGTATGGATTTCTCCATTGCGATGTACGAATACCATGTATCCAAATCATGCGGATAGCTCGATGTTAGATATGTATATATTGATCTTGCAATCTCAATGTTATTGTTTTTAAATGCATAGTTTGCATTCGTCTTCCAAGCATCAATGGTTGTATCTAGGTTTTCATTGACCTTCTCATTGTTGTTGAAATCATCCGCTATACAACTCAATGCAATTGCCCTGGCTGTTAGCTTGAAACCAGAAGTTTCACATTCAACAGATATCCCTAACCAATCATCCTGATTTAGATTAGACACATCTTTGAAGCATTTTTCAATCAATCTATTGATCTTAATTTCATTTTCAGTTTGTTTTTCTTCTAACTTAGAGCCTTGGATGTATATTCTATAAAGATCTTCCGGTTTCACCAAACTTCTAGCCTTGTTTAAAGTACCCTTCGCATCCTTAAAGTCTTGCAATTCAGCCAATTTCAACCAAAGTTCAATTGATTCAGGAGATAATTCGGTGGCCTTTTCAAGCATTCTGATAGACATTGATTGATCATCTTCATATTTGATTATCTCTAACCACAATGTGTCAGATTTTGGTAAAAACTCAACACCTTTCCTCAAGACTCTTTTTTTAGATAAGTTATCATTTTCCAAATCAGCAGCTTTCAACCAAAGCTTTAAAGATTTCGAGTTATATTTAATCGCCTCAGCAACAATCACTTTACATGCATAAAGATCACTATGGTTCATTTCAATATTAACTAGCCAGATCTCCTCTGATTTAGGACATTTTTCACAACCTTCTTGAATCAACTTCTTAGCCCTATCGAATTTCTTAACTTCGAATTCTAATCGTGCGCTAGCTATCCAATATCCTGGTTTATTAGGTGATGATTCTCGCATCTTTGCGAATAAGATTTTGTTTTTGTGATAATCACCAACATTTGATATGATTTTGGATGATGACTCAAGCTTGGAGTTCTCGTCGTTGTTTTCATTTGTTGATAAGTTCTTCAGGTATTCGGACATGTTGACATGTTCATTGTTCGAACTTGTAGCCAAGCTTGAAAGTTGATTATCCAACACCTTTTCTCTTGCCAAGTTGACTCCACTTAAGTCTATATCATGACTGCTGTTATCATCAAGAGTGTTTGTAATATTCTGATCGCCATCTCGCAGTTCCGTTATGAAACTATCCGAGTTTCTGTAAAATCTCTGTTGCTCCTGTAATAATTTCCTCGTTCTTTTGTTCTTTCTTGTAAAATCACCAGATTCAGGCAACGATAACCATTCCTCAGTTGAAACAATGGCTAAATCCTTCTTATACTCTTTGAACTGCTCTCCTATACTCCTGATACTTTGGCCAATTGATATATCCTCAGCTTTCACTTCATTTTCATTCTCAACTTCTTTATCATCATCTTGCTTTCTCTTTTTCATATTCTTCTTGTTGTTATTGTTGATCCTTCTCATCTCCATTCTTTTCTCAATCTCATCGTAAATTTTATTGGCTTCAGTATCATCATCAACATCAAATGTCAAATTGTCATCACCATATTCATCAGCATCCAGAAACCTATCGTCATCATCATCATTGTCGTTGCCAAAGTCACCTGGAAATCGGTTTGTTGATACGCTTCCTAGATCCGCTTGTGTTGAGAACCCAGCTGCACCTCTACCTATACCTGCAACATAGTTCAACGGTGCTTCTTGATCCAAGAACGACTTTCTCTCCATT
>JAJMFV010000065.1:0-12886 GCA_030568425.1 Ambrosiozyma llanquihuensis | reverse complement strand
TATCTTCAACCAATGACCCAAGATTCGAAACATGATCCGAAGATTCTGAAAACTGCAAATCTTTTGAAGTTTGTCTGGTTAAATTACCACTCAAATACATCTCATTCTCTTGAGAATCATCAGCAAGATCCAAAATCACAGTTGATGTAACTTTATAATTTGCAATTGAATTCGAGCTAATCTCAATTTCAAAAACATGAATTGAATCCCATGATCCATTTGATGATGATGACGATTCAACCTGTTTCTTTAACAATGCAACACCGGCAAATCCAACTTGTCCATCCTTGGTAACATCCTCATCTTCAGTATCCCACAAATAAACACTCGAAATACCACCTTCGTAATAAAGATCCCTGTAGATATCGAATGAGTCATTGGCAAATTTTTCAAGCTCTCTGAGATGTGTAGATGGATGAGGAGCATCGTTTTCATCATTGATTTTAGGGAAGTAAAGGTTGCTCCATGGTGATCTGAACGAGTCACCATCTCTGTTGTAATCACAGCATAGGTAGTTCTTACCCGTTTGCAAACATCTTATGGTCTTCAATGGTGTGTCCACTGATGTTAATAAATCTTCGGTTAGGTCAGGTTGGATTCTGCAGATTGCTTCCAGGTTTTTGGAGATGTTTTTTGGGTCAAGTCTTCTTAGTAAGTCCAACGATGCATCCAAGATTCTTTCCTCTGACTATTTTATTGGATTGTGTTGTTAGTATACTGTGGGTGATAGTGAGAATCAATTGAGTGTATCCCATCAATGTATATCAGGTTTATAGCATACCATTTTGTGTGGTGTAGTATTGTATAAGAATTATATGCGTTATATTCAGGTATATGATGGAGTTGTATGGTGTTATCAAATAAAAGACACTTGAATTATCAAATTCAACAAAAATAACTCAATTTCCGCATCGTGTCAAATTTCCCCAAAAAAACATCATATCAAAACAACTTGTGATACGAAACGACAACCTGGACCCACATTTTAAATAGCCATATCCAGTATCAATTGCAGTCTCATCATGTCCATCATTGCTAGCTTAACACCATACTTACCATCCGCACCAGGTCTCCTACCAAAATGGCTTTTTTTCGTACGTACAAAACACCTACACATACGCCCTTTAACATACCACATCCAGAAATAACTAACCTAACCAAACAAACAAAAATCAAAACCTCACAGATCTCAGTTGTCTCCGTGTTTAACTCTGTTCAAACATACACAAATCTTTCACTAACCAAGAAAGTGTACGGCAACAATCCAGATCAAGTCACCCCGTTATCTGCCCGTACTTTTGGAACATGGACTTTGATCTCATCCATTATCAGATGTTACACTGCTTATTTCATTACAAGTCGTGACGTGTACAACATCTGTATCTTTTCTTATTGTATTGCATTGTGGCATTTTGGATCAGAGTGGTTGGTTTATAAGACTTGTAAGTTTGATAAGGGTTTGTTTGGTCCTTTGATTGTTTCAACTGTTAGTATCACTTGGATGTTGGCCCAGAAGGAATTCTATACTGCTGTTTTTTAAGTATTTGATTCATCGTTGAAGTTTTATATAGTTTATCTTGTTTGATATGAAATATGTTTTTGTGCCATGTCATGCCATGATATGGGATGTATATTTTATGTTAGATTTATAGTTATATTTATGTTAGCGATAGAGTAAATGTAAGACAAGTTGAACAAGACAAAGACAGGATATAAATTCAACTGAACTGAATTCAAAGCCCAACACAAATAAATAGAAAAATTATGGCTATAAAATAAAAGTTAGTTGAAAGGTACAAACTGAAAAAAAATAAAGAATGGGAAAAGTTTAAGATAAAAACAAAATCAAAGTCATAAAACTGAGTAAAGACAATAAACAAGGATAAAAATAAAATAAACAGAAAAGACAAACAAAACAGAACAAATTGATAAATGGGGAAAAGAATCATAAAAAAGAAGAAAATCAAAAACTCAAAAATCAAAAAAAAAACATGAAAATCCAAGAAACAGCAAAACAAGTAGACAACTCAAGTGGTAAAAAGAAAAATTTGGGGAATAACAATACCAACAGAACAAAAGAAAAAAAGAAATCTTTGAAAACAAGGATATAAGGTTTCTTTAGTTCTGTCAAGATACTGTTGTTTATAAATGGATTTGAAGTGTGCAAAGTGAGGTTGATTTTTCCTTCCTTTAATGTCTTGTTGGATCTTGTAATTTTAAAACCTCCACAGCAGGGCCTAACAATCTTTGGAAACCAGATTTACCCAAAGTGACAACTTTCAATGGACTAGTGGCCGTAACTGTTGCCTGTCTTGGGAAGTCATGCAACAATGCCAACTCACCGAAATAATCACCTTTTTGTAGTTTCTTCAAGACACCAACTTCACTATTCTTTGTAACGTCTGCGCTACCACTTTCAATAAAGTAAAAGTTTTCACCATCGTCACCTTCTTTGATCACGTCTTCACCAATTGAATAAGTTTCCGTACTTAAAGCATCTGCCAATTTTGATCTTTCATATGAAGACAATGATTTTAAAACTGGAACTTCTTTTAAGAAACTTTCGTACATTGTTCTCTTTTTGGAAGTACCTTCCAATAAGATTCTTCTAAATGTCATTCTATCCAATGCCCATAGTATACAATCTGTGAGTGCTTTTGCAGTGGCTGCTCTTGGAGAATTGTACATCAATGCCAATTCACCAAATGATGAACCTGGTCCTGAAGTGTTGACTTTTTGATCATTGACAAAGAATTCAACTGTACCTTCTTCAACAACGTAAAAGAAATCACCTTCATCACCTTGTTTGATGATTTCTGTATCCTTTGAGACTCTTTTTTCTTCCAATGCAAATATTATAGTCTTTAAAGATTCTTCATCCAATTGACTAAATAAGAAATTTTTAACTGTACTTTCATTCAATCTTTGTAATTGTTCAGGAGTGAAATCGTGAACTGGAGGTTTCCAGTTATCGTTGATGAATGTATCTGGATTCAAAGCTTCGGCAGAGACACTTGTTCTTCTGTTTGCATTGATTGCCATTGGAGAAGTTTTAGCCATCAAGGCAGCAAAGCCTGATTCAGGAAGGTAGTTTTTATTGAATGGAGAAGTTGTTTGGAATGGAGATGATGATGCATTTGGATTTATGTTTGATTGTCTTTGACGAGTTGGAGGAGGAGCATCGAGAGGAGAAGATGAAGAAGGGTGGGAAGGGTCAGTTGGTCCTGCGAATTCTGTTGTATCTGAAGAAGATGATTGTTTAGAGGAGCCAAAGGGAGATTTGAAGGTTGACTATAATGTAAGGGTTTTGAAGTTAGTAAGATGATGGCGGGGAGAGTAGGGGAAGGGAACAGTGAAACGAAGTGAAATTGATAATAAGAGGAAGAGACGGGGGAGAGAAGTACTAGTTTTCACTGGGTTATCTTTTGTAGATTGATTGGTAACATACCATAATTGTTATATAAGTTGTGGATAATTTTTCAAATGGTGATGAATAATCTATGATGAATGGTCTTTTATTAGTGCCACTGATTAGAGTTCAATTGAGGAGGAAGGGGATGTGGGTTAGAAGGATAACAAATATGGATTGAGAAGTATCAGTGGATGATAAATGATACAGGATATTTGAAATGGGATGTGATTATGGTAATGGAGGGTGTGGTATATGTGAGTTGTTGTGTGTATGTGTATGTGTATGTGTATGTTACTATATGATGACGTGCTCTGTTAGTGAGTGTCTGTCTTTCTGTCTGTCTGTCTGTCTCAGTGATTTTTGAAGAGCTGCGTCAATTTTCTTCTTATTTTGAGTTTTGGGAGTTTTGGAGCTGGTGAGTTTGCGAGAGTTCCCACCTGTGTTACTCTACCTGAATCTGTTTTGTTCTCTCTTTTCCCTTATTCTGTTGGATTCCACTTCCATGGCTAGTGTCTCTATCATCAGTTATCTACATCTACATCTACCAGATTCTAGCGTATCACAGTCTCAATCGTACAGTTGAAGAGTGTGAAGTGGAAATGGTTCAGCATTATGGTGTACGGGTGTCCTTGGTGCAAGGCATTAAGAAGGAGTTGGAGCTGAAACCGGAACTGAAGCTGAAGCTGAAACTGCTGCCCCCACTGCCGATAGACCACTGGATGGGTTGGTAGACTAGGGTGTATTAGATATATATATATACTACCAACAATGCATACCACACATGCTACAGTCAGATGAGTACACCCAGCACCAGATGGTCCAGATGATTTAGATGATTTAGATGTGTGTACTGGTTTCAGTTTCAGTGGACAATCTCTTATCAGAAGCGCAACAGAAGTTGCCCGATCGGGACGGCTGGCCAGAACGCTCTTCTTTCTGCTCTCTGCTCTCTGGTCTCATACTAGACTCCCACGCTGAGAAGCGGTAGTTGTGGTAGCATGTATATATATATGTAGGAGCTATATATATATATGATGTAGATGTGGAGTAGACACAAGTGTGTGTGGAGTGTTAGTCATTGGGTGAGAGTGTGATGGTTGTGGTGATAAGAGGCCCCACGGTACACGGTACTCGGTACTCGGTCTGAGTCACCGTACACTGTTAGCGAGAAGAGCACAGAAGAGCACAAAAACGTTGTCACCTCCCTTTAGCAGATGGATTTTGATCCTGCTCAACAGAGGAAACTTCCTCTTCCAGATGCTTGTGACTCCTAACCAACACCAACAGCAACTGGGTGTAGAAGATCTTATATTTCGATTCTCCCTCTCTTCATTATAAATACCACTCGTGTTCCCACCTTCTACACACTTTGCGTGCATAGCTTCCGACAACTTACTTATCAACCTTCACACTCTTAAACCCCTTCGTTTTCACATTCCCCCCCCCCTTGTATACCAACTACCAAAAAATGACTATCGACTGGACAGAATTTTTCAACACTGAAGCAAAGTTAAGAAAGGCCTCCGTCATGAAAATGCCACAGATTGACGATGCCATCTTCCTGTTCACAGGTTTGCCTCATCCGGATTGTTTCCCAATCAAATCCCTCTCCGTTGATTACCTAACTCCGGAATCTGATTTCAAAAAATTGGATACTTTGTCAATCAACAACGATGAAGGTAATGTCTACGAATCTCTGCAGTATATGAACAGTAAAGGTACTTCCTTCTTCAGAAAATGGTGCCTTGATCATATCAAAGAATTCCATGATCCTTCCTACAACAACTGGGACTTTCTAATTCAAGCAGGTGCTACTCAATCTTTCGATTGCATACTACGTACCTTTTGTGAACCTGGTGATACTTTCTTATCAGATGCTTTAACTTATCCTTGCTTTGTGGAATCATGTACACCTCAAAGAGTTACTCCTGTCCCAATCGATATCGATGAGGATGGTGCCATTGCTGAAGATATGGATCAACTTTTATCAAACTGGTCCACTGGCAAATACAAAAATTTAAAGAAACCAAAACTGTACTATGCTGTTCCAGTTGGTCAAAATCCATTAGGTTACACAATGTCCTTACAGAGAAGAAAGGAAATTTATAAAATCTGTCAAAAGCATAATGTCTTGATTGTGGAAGATGATCCTTATTTCCATTTACAATTGAAAAACCCCGATGGTTCAACACCTGAACAAATCCCAAGTTTCCTAAAATTGGATACTGAAGGTAGAGTCATTAGAATTGACTCTTTCTCCAAGATCTTGATGCCAGGTGCAAGATGCTCAATTGTTACTGCCAATAAGACCTTCATTCAAAACATGTTGGTTTACAATGAAGTTTCAGTTCATACATCATCTGGTCCATCCCAGTTGATACTATACAACTTATTGAAAACATGGCATAATGATCATGATGGTGGATTTGGTCAATGGTTAAATTCATTACAAAACCATTATCAAAACAGAAGAGATATTCTATTGGATGCGTTGGAAATATACCTTCCAAAGGATCTCTGTCATTGGAACAAACCAACTTCAGGGATGTTTATCTGGTTGGATATCAACTTGTCCAAATTCCCCAAACTTGACCAGTTGAAATCGGATTCAGCATGGGCTCTGGAAGTTGAGGAATTAATTTATCATTACTACCTTAAGAACAGTGTTGCTTTGGCCAAAGGGCATTGGTTCATGGTTGATAAGGAAACCGTTAGTGCTGGTTATAGAATCAGTTATGCTTTTGCTGAAGAAGGTGATTTCGTTGAAGCTGCTCAAAAGATCGCCCTTGCTATTAAGCAGGCTCATGATAGTTTGTACATCAAGTGAAGATAAGAAGAAAAGAAAATTCCATATTATTATTATTATCATTATTATTATTATTATTATTACATATATATATATTCTGTAGCATATATGATTCGTCTGAGATGATTTCTATACATGTTTTATACAATTTTTCGATAAAGATACAACAAATCTAAATAAATTAAGAGGCATTGAAGCCAATGTGTGTCAAATTCAGGTTTTTTGTACTAGAAAAATCCATCAAAAAAGCCACTCGCACGCTCATCTGAACAGCTCAGCTCAATGGGATTCGTTTGTCTAGCAACTGAACCCTTTTCCAGTTCAACACCGTTTGACACTCCCCTTCCCTCTTCTTTCCCTCCTATCTTCTCTCTCCTATCTTCCTAACCTTATCCAATTTATCAATTATATCATCATGAAGTTCAATTCAGTTGCATTGGCTGGCTCTTTGGCAATTGCATCAAAGGTTGTTTCAGCAGTCGAATCTGAGATCGACGCCGTTGAACATCCTGTTTTCAAACCATACTCAAAGAAACTCACCCCCGGTGCATTTTTAGAACAGTTTGATGACTCATGGGATCAAAGATGGAAAGTCTCACATGCTAAGAAAGATGACGAATTCACTTACAATGGTGAGTGGTCAGTTGAAGAATCCATTGTTAATCCTGGTTTCAAAGGTGATAAAGGTTTGGTTGTCAAGTCTGAAGCTGCTCATCATGCCATCAGTGCCAAGTTACCTGAGGTTTTCGATAATGAAAACAATACTCTTGTGTTGCAGTATGAGGTTAAACTACAAAAAGGTTTGGATTGTGGTGGTGCCTATATCAAATTGTTAAGCAATGATGGTCAACCTGAAGAGTTCAATAATGAGTCCCCATACCAAGTTATGTTTGGTCCTGATAAGTGTGCCACTATGAATAAGGTTCATTTTATCATTAGAAGAAAAAACCCAATAACTGGTGAATACGAAGAAAAGGCATTGTCTACTCCACCAATGGCTAGAATCGTCAAGACTTCAGCCTTGTACACTTTGATCATCAAGCCAAATCAAGATTTCGAAATTAGAATCGATGGTGATGTAGTCAAAGCTGGTTCTTTGCTTGATGATCATTTCTTCAGTTTGAATCCTCCTAAGGAGATTGAAGATCCATCCGATGTCAAGCCTGAAGATTGGGTCGAATCAAAAAAAATAAGAGATCCAAATGCAGTTAAACCTGAAGAATGGGATGAAGATGCTCCATATTTGATTGAAGATCCAGATGCAGTCAAGCCTGAAGATTGGGATGAAGATGCATCTTCTGAAATCCCTGACCCATCAGTTTCAAAACCTGAAGAATGGGATGATGAAGAGGATGGTGTTTGGGTTGCTCCAACCATTCAAAATCCTGAATGTGAAAGTCATGGTTGTGGTCCATGGTCTGTTCCAACCATCAAGAATCCTGATTACCAAGGTAAATGGATTGCTCCAATCATCGATAATCCAGAATACAAAGGTGAATGGGCTCCAAAAGTCATTGAAAATCCCGACTACTATGAAGATTTAACTCCTGCAAGCTTGGAACCAATTGGTTCTTTAGGTTTGGAATTATGGACAATGACAGATTCAATCTTGTTTGATAACATCTACTTGGGTCATTCAATTGAAGAAGCTGAAGAAATCGGTAATTCAACATTCATTCCTAAACTTGCAATTGAAGAGGAAGTTTCAGCCGCCGGTGCTCCAAAGGCTAAATACGAACCTGAGCAACCACCTTCTGCTCTTGCTGATGATGTTGAAGAATCTTTGATTTCAGAAATCTTTGATAAAACAGTTGTTAAATATTCAGAGATGTTTATTAATCACTTGAGAAACGGTAACCAATACGTTGCCGACTTTATCTCAGATCCACTTACAACCTTAGTGGAAAGACCAGTTTATGGCGTCATCTACGCTGCTACATTTGTCGGTGGTTTAACAACCATCTTTGCATTATGGGCTGCTTTCGTTTTCGTGGTTGCTAGTATTTTTGCTCCTCCTGCACCAGCTGAACCAGCCACAGAGACAAAACCATCCGCTGCTGAAGCTAAGAAAGAGAAGATCGAAGAGGTTGCTGAATCTGTTGATTCTGTTTCTGGTACTTCTGAATCTAAGCAAAATGAAACTGAAGCTACTAAACGTCAATGAATTTAGTTGCTTTGTAATTGGCATTTTTTGTCCCTCCCCATTTCCTACTACTAAAACTTGTTTCTTTTATCATTATCATTATATATATATATTATATTTTCGATATCTTTATCCCTTGATTTTGTATTAAAAAGATATGATATCCGCTGAATATGTTCCTGTAATTTGATCATTACTAGATAAACCTTACTCCAGCCATAATTAAGCACAAATGATCTTGCCTGTATAATCGCTTCTTACCTTTTCCTGTTCCTGTTCTTATTCTTATTCACCCGGTTCTTTGCTCCCAAACTTTTCTTTGAAATCAAATGCATTTCTAACTACTGTATTCCAAAAATTCATTTTCTTACAAGCTATGCATCTTCCTTTGATTGGTAAAATCGGCTGCACCATTATATCATCACGTTCAGCTTCTGTTAACTTTCCATAATCATCGTTCATTTCTTTGATCATTGATTTAGACCAGCAGTTTAGATGGTACACTGCATCACAACTCTTACCATTACAAAATCCTTTCAAGCTTGAGGATACGTGGTTATCATTATCGTGGTCATCACTTAGCAACTCGTTACAGATGGTGCATTTATTTGTGGTGTTCTCTTTGTTGTTGCTGTTGTATGAGGTACTACTTTTTTTCAAATATTCAAGTTGATTTGATTCACGATCATCGATGAAAGATTTAATCTGATCGTAATTTCCGCCCACAAAAGTTGGTTCGTTATCCTTGCTGTTATCTTTATTGGTATCTGCATTATCCAGTCTGCATTTGACTAGGATATGTTCAGGAATCGATATCTTGAACTTGTTTTGAAGCCAGCTGTCAAAAAGCGGTTTATCAAAAACAACAACCTGCAAACCCAACCTCACGAACCCATTCGACTCCAACAACAACTTCAAGTTCGCTAGCTTATGATGGACCCCACCCGTGTTCTTCTTGCTGGAATTAGGCAATCTTTTATGAAAATTAATGTACCGTGTCTGATACGCATGTTGCCAAGCGTGTTCGAATTGCAAGGCAGATATCTTAGAAGGGAAACCATACACTAACATGGCCATCTTCCATGGTCTGTATCCCTTTTTCTTGGTCTTGTATGCTCCACCACTGCTTAGTTCCCCATTATGCTGTCGAAGCCTTCTGTATGGGTCTGGTGTTGATCCGATGTAGTAGCAGTTTTTTTTGGTTATGGAGTTTAGCAGGTATACCGTGTACAGCTTGGGTATCCGATACGACTTGACCGACTGAGATTGAGACATCTGTTATATTGCAATATCAAGAGAAGTATGGTAAATCACCATCACCATCACCATCATCATCAAGTCACATTTGACTGAAGAAGACTGTGTCTAAAGTCGTGCGACTCACAAACTGTTTTTTGGCGTTTTTGTTGTTGTTTTTTTTTTATTGTGTTTTTGTTTTGAGTGTTTTTCCTTTGATCCCTATCTTTCACTATATTTGACATAAAACTCATTGTCCATCGTTGATTACTATATACTTTAATCTTACATAATAAGAAAAGAATCGAGTCGAAATCATGGCTCGTCCCAGTGCAATTTACAGATCATCGCAACAACCTTTGTCTGGCACGCGTACCAGATACAAATTTCCAATCCTTGATATAAACGAATTGGTTGCATTATTGGATGCCCTGGACTTTGATGTCACTGAAGATATGCTATCTAAGCCAACAACGGCATTTATGAAAAGCTTGATCGATCAAATGATGGATAAATTTCTATATATCTCACCATATTCTCTTCGTCAGAAGATTGATCAAATTGAAACAAATGATGATGAGACCCCCGATGATAACATTCAAGCTTCTTTGAATATAGTGGCCTCGCAACGTATAATGTACAAGTTCTTATGTGATTGTGGGGTTGATGATTTCAGTATAAGAGATGTTTCCAAGCCTGATCCAGCAAGAATCAGAATCATACTCAGTGCGTTGATCAACTATGCAAGATTCAGAGAGGAAAGAATGGGTGATTGTGATCATTTGCTGGCCTCGAGTGATGATGTCATCTCCAAATATAAGCAAGTTTTGAAATCGAATAATCATCTGATTGAACAATTACAATCTTTAAATGAACAAATGGGGAAAGTTGGACTTGATATTAATGAAGTTAATGCAAAGAATTCTCAGTTGGAAAATGAATTGAAGAATCTAAGAGGTTTACAACATGAGCTTTCATCGGAACATGAAAAGTATAAAACTAGCAAATTGGCATTAATTGAAGAATTACAAGCTCAAACTTCATTGCAACTGTCAACAGAAAGAGAACTGGATGAGATTAGACCATTTGTCAAAGAATCTCCCGAAAATGTTCGTGAATTGATTGTTAATTTGCAGGAATCTCTCTTGGAAGAACAAGAAAGATTGAAAGTTTTGGAGTCAAAGTCTAGGAACATTTCTATTTCAATTGATTCTTTCCATCTGCTCATACAAGAAGCTCGTAATATGCTAAAGATACTTGAGGATATACAAATTGAGGCAAACAAACAAGATGGTTCAAGTTTGAGATTGAAAAACCTTCAGAATCAAATAGTTGAGAATAAATTAGTATTCAATGATCTCACAAGAAAACGTTTTCAAATAGAAAAACAACTTAAACATAACCAAGAAAGAATACAAAAGGAAAAAACATTCTATGAAGAGAAATTGGCCACTATTAATTCCAAACTGGAGACACAAAGAGCCGAAGAGGTTGAACTACAAGCCAAGAGTAATGTTGAGGATATTGATCTCCGTTCAAAAGAATCACAAATTACCATGTGGGAATCACAAATGGATGAGTTGCAGAGAAATTTTGATCAAGAATGCAAAGAGGCCAATTTTGAAATGGAAAAGTTAAACTCTTTGATACAACTGTACATCAATGAGATGGGAAAAAAGATTGATGAGCAAGACCCTTGACTTTCCGTTTAAGCAATTGAAACACACACACACACGCACCCCCACACACAAAAATGGCAATCATGCTCAGCTTTGATGTATGATATTCACGTTCCCCTGTATTATATGATTATTACTCAATAATTAAATGGTAGATACCCCCCTTTCTTTCACCCCTCCGGTTTGTTCTGTTTTTTGGTTCTTTTTTATTTGTCTTCAAGTATTATTATTGATTTTATTATCTATGTTGATTTTATTATACACTATATACTTCTATATATATACCCCCTATTATTTATTCTATTCAATTCGAAGCTTCATCAAGGTAGAAGAATTGTATGAAGTATTCATGAGTATCTATGTCCCAATACTCCCACATTCTCCCCTCATTCAAATCAATTGGTCCACTTGGAATTTTGAATGCAACAGTTTCATATGGCTCAGCAGCAATCACAAGATAACTATACATTGGATCAACAACTTGTTTCTGTTCAAATGAAGACATCACTCTGTATTTCGGAACAACATCTTTCTTTATATCTTTAAAATGCAACTGAAATGATAAACCTTTCTGTAAGCTTATTGGATCTCTGATCTTTGTCACTTTGAAAATGGGTTTGCCAATCTTGGTGAATTGTTTCTTTGGTATTTCTGATACGCCTCCATTCGATAACGATCCTCCTCCTGCTCTCTGTTCTCTTTGTAATTGCAGTTTCTTCTCCTGTTGTTGTCTAGCCATCAAATTATACTGATGTCTCTTACTCTGGGTATGTATGATATAACTTGCTTCTTTATGATGCTGGGTTATACATAGACGGCATTCTAATTCACCTTGACGGTTTCTGAAGACGTATGGATCGGATTCAATGTTGATCTTGGATGACATCAAATTACGAAGTCTTTCTCTTCGATGTTGGTTTGTCTCTGCATCTCCTGCCACTCCACCACTACCTTTCTTTGAACCAACTCTATTTTGATAATCCATTGTGTATAATGTAGTATTGAAAAAAAAGATGAACTAACTAAAAGATTTTAAGTTTCAAGTTTGTATCGGTTTCTTCTAATCCATCAGTGACGTTAGAAGACTAAGTAAAATCAAAAAAAAATGAGTTTTGATTATTTGATCAGAATCTCCTATCAAAATTGGCAAAAAATAAATGAAGGATGCGAGGTTCGAACTCGCGCGGACAATGTCCAGTAGATCTTAAGTCTACCGCCTTAGACCACTCGGCCAACCCTCCAGTTAATAATTTTAAAATAGGGTATGTTTTATAAGAGTTGCTACAGGGTGCAAAACCAAAAATTAGAAAGGGCCAAAAAAGGCCTAAAGAAGCTTTTTATTTGAATTATTTTTGCTCTGAGATGTGAACAATAACTGTAAGATAGATATGTGCTTATTTTAACGGAATTAGCTCCAATATTGCGTGCTTGGCTAGAGTTTACGTGCTTTTTTTTATCAGTTCGAAATATTTAATCTACTTTGAGAAAAACAAATGTCAGTAAAAACAACATCTTTTTGTTATGACAAATTTGTTGCAAGTGATCTTGATGTTATGTGAATGGTTCAAGATGTTCTATTGTATCACTTGATCATTTGCATACCATTGATG
>JAJMFV010000064.1:0-13544 GCA_030568425.1 Ambrosiozyma llanquihuensis | reverse complement strand
TATATTCCTTTTTTTTTAGTTTTTTTGTTATGATGTCCATGAAATGGAGGACATCATTTTTGGTGTTTTGGGATATATTTTTTTTTTTTTTAATGTTTTTATGGAACTCCCCCAATAACCGAGTTAAAGACTCCGTTTTGGGAGGTGGATTTGCTAATTGATTTTCTGATTCCATGACTTTTTCAAATATAAGATCAGAGGACTGTTTTTTATTGCCCTTCACCGTTCATCAAGAGGCAATATCAGAGCTTTGACTCCCACTACTGGTTTGATGGTCTAGTTGGTTATGGCATCTGCTTAACACGCAGAACGTCCCCAGTTCGATCCTGGGTTGAATCAGTTAGTTAACCTTTTTTTTTGCTTTCATATGGCCTATCATTTGAATGCTCCTTCGTCTCGTATTGAAAGCATGGTGATTTGAAGGTGTAAGCAACTACGATGTTGATGTGAATTCAGCCATGATGGCGGTGGAGCGAGCAGATTTTTTATTTTTTCACTGAAATTTTTCCTCTGCAATTATGGGAATGAGAGGTGGGTGTATAGGGGCATTTAGTAAATTACGTTATGATACATAATAGATAGCGTACACTAATCTGTCTTACAACTTGGATGAGTCTCTTGATGTGACTGAAACGGGTACTTTTATGACCGTCACTGTCGTGTAATCATGCTGTGCAACCACCACTGCGCCACAGCTGGTGTGTTGTCAGCACTGGTTGTTTGCAAGCATGGGCATTTTATCGATTATAGATAGATGATTGTACATATTGGCGTTGGATGAGTGTAATATGGGGCTTGATTTGTGCATCAAATAATCCCACAGTTATCCACTTGCAAGAGTGCTTTGATGTAAGATGCCAATGCGGGGAGGGGGTGGATCTTATAATTGGCAAAAGAAGGGTCCAGTGGCGATACACCTAACCTCTTTTTTATGGTGGCGAAATGAATGCGTGCTGTCATCTTTTTGAAGATGTAGTTAACTTGAGTGGTGCTTACTACGAGCAAAACCTATCTGTGATTGATATAGTATTATTATCACAACAGACATGACTCTATTTGATTATCAGCAACAGCGAGCATTCTATTATCCCACGAGAGGTGTAGGTTTGATAGCATGATTGCCATGGAAAAGTTTAGTTTTAGGGCATCCATCCAAGCAAAAAAAGCCACAAGAATACTGTGGGTCAGAGTGACTTGGCAAAGATTCTTGTTCTATTTCGAAACTGACTCATATGACCTCTTGCTGAATGCATGATTTGATTCAAAGATACTCCCAATTACGCGGGAATAGCCGAATGCTGGGGAAGCAAGAAGGATGATGAGCTACGTCAACTAAATACGAAGTGTGTTTCTTGTAGCTTAACTCATATTGGAATTAAAATAGGCTGTTTACAAAACCTGGGAAACAAGCAGTTGCATATAGTGTGGAGAAGTTTATTCCGAATGCAGTGTAGATTTAGAATCTCAGATCTCTTGAGCTGACCCAAGCCCTTCCATGCCATGCCATCCCATCTCATCGCAACTGATCTCTTACCATAGTATCAGATTCCACTGGATCAATAGTATTTCAGATAATCAAGTGGGAAGATGTGTGAACGGTGAGTACAGCCGCAGTGCTGGAGTATCGAACGATTACTGTGTGCAAAACAACTAAAAGCAACTGTGAAAATGAGGCAAATGACAAATCTCCAATGGCGCAACAGAAGATCAGGCTTTTCTCTCTCGCCACAGTGCAGCAGACCGCCACAGCGAGGGGCCCTCCAGCTGCACACCACCGTTGCCTCTTTCGGACTAAGGCTTTCTTCTGGAAAGTCCCCTCGCGCGTGTCTTTGTCAGCACCTCACTTCCTCTTCCGGCAAGTATTCACGAGCCTGTCACAGAAGATTCCGTGGCAGTTGCCGTATCCGGAAGTGTGGAGGTGCTGAAAAGCCCCCCGTCTCGAGGAATCGCGTGAAAGTTGAAAATTTCACTCAGCATTTCTCATATCACGTGCAAAGCTGAACTTTGCCAGATTCAAGTAACATGTCTTTACAATTGTTCCCCCGATTTGGGTTTACACTTTTCAGTTGTGAACTGTGGAAGTTGTGGAAGTTCATAAAGATGTTGTGGTTCCCTTGCAAGAAGAAGATAAACGTGACTTTGGTGATTATTGCTCTTTTCTTCTCCTAGATTGTCTCTGCTACTTTACATACATCACCATCCTCACCTCCAAAAGCACTATCAGCTACTAATCAATTTAACCCTGATTTGAAATCCTGTACATTATAAAAACTTTCACTATTTCCTAACTTTAAAACCGCCTTTACAACTCGCAATATCCAAATCAGAAAAGATATCATCTTAACTATCTCAAACACTATCACACACAATGTCTGCCGGCTTCAAAGAACAAACAGCCACACAAGATGATTTCCATACAGGTGATGAAATTTCTCCTCATAGCTCAAATCCTCCAGATTCATACCCTAACCATTACTCAAATTTGCCTCTAGAAGAATATGTGGAGGAGACTATAGACTTTAGACAATACGCTAGAGAACGTATTCCAAATCCTCTGAAATCGACCGTTCCTTATATAAGATCCCTCTTCCCAATCTTAGGTTGGATTGGCCACTACCCTTTCACTCCAAGTTGGATCTACTCTGATTTCGTTGCTGGTCTAACGGTTGCCATTGTTTTGGTGCCTCAATCCATGTCATACGCTCAACTTGCTTCCTTGGACTCTCAATACGGTTTATACTCCTCGTTCGTGGGTGTTCTAATTTATCCTTTCTTTGCTACCTCTAAAGATGTTTCTATTGGTCCTGTCGCTGTTATGAGTATGGAGGTTGGTAAGATTATCACCCATATTCAAGCTGAACACGGTGACAAATATTCCGCCCCTGTTATTGCCACCGCATTGGCAATGTTTTGTGGTTCTATTACATTGGGTATTGGTTTACTGAGATTAGGTTTCCTTGTTGAGCTGATTCCTTTACCTGCTGTTCTTGCTTTCATGTCTGGTTCTGCTATGAATATCATGGCTGGTCAAGTTCCAGCTTTGATGGGTTACAATAAGTTGGTCAACACCAGAGATGCAACATATAAGGTCATCATCAATACTTTGAAGAAACTACCTCATACAAAGGTGGATGCTGCCTTTGGTCTAACTTGTTTGGTCATTCTATACGTTTGGAAATATGCCTTCGATTACCTATATAAAAGATATCCAAGACAAAAAGTCTTCTTCTATATTCAACAACTAAGAACTGCAATTGTTATTATTTTTGCGACCGTTGCTAGTTGGGCTATTATCAGACACGACAAGAAGAACTCTCCTTTCACTGTCCTTGGAACTGTTCCTTCAGGTTTGAAACATACCGGTGCTATGACCCTACCGACCGACTTACCAAAGGATTTGGCTAAATACCTTCCTGTTTCCACAATTATTCTTTTCCTAGAACATATCTCCATCTCAAAATCCTTCGGTAGATTGAATGATTATAAGATCAACCCAAATCAAGAACTTATTGCTATTGGTGTTACAAACTTGGTTGGTACTTTCTTCAACGCATACCCTGCTACTGGTTCATTCTCAAGAACTGCTTTGAAATCCAAGTGTGGTGTTAAAACCCCATTTGCTGGTGTCTTTACCGGTGGTTCCGTTTTATTGGCTATCTATTGTTTTACTGATGCTTTCTATTACATTCCAAAGGCTGCTTTATCTTCAATCATTATTCATTCTGTTAGTGACTTGGTTTCTTCTTGGAGAATCACTTACAACTTATGGTTGGTTAGTCCTATGGATTGGTTGATCTTCATCGTTGGAGTCTTTATTTCTGTGTTTTCTTCAATCGAAAACGGTATCTATTTCGCTGTTGCCTGTTCTGCTGCTGTTTTATTATGGAGAGTTTGTATTCCAAATGGTTCTTTCTTAGGAAGAGTGAAAGTTGTTGAACTTTCAAATCCTCAATTACCTGGTCATACCGATGGTTCTGCTTCTTCTTCTTTCAACTCTATTGAAAACTCAAAGGCCTTTGTCAACACTATCACCAAAGATGGTGGCACTTCTTTGAACTATCACTATTCTTGGGTCCCATATCAATCACAACCAAATCCTAGTGCTATCCATACTGAATATATCAACGATAAAGTTTTGATCGAAGCTCCACCACCTGGTGTCTTTGTTTTCAGACCAACCGACTCATTCGTGTATCCAAATTCCTCAAGACAAACTGAATTCGTTTTGGAAGAAATCAAGAAGACAACCAAAGCTGCTCATATCAAACGTGAAAAGACATTCAATAATCCTGGTCCTTTGAGCTGGAGCTTTAAGAACTTGAAGAACCCATTCAAAAATTCTCCTTCTGATGAAGTGATTGAAAGCACTCAAGTGGTTACCGAGAAACCAACTTTCAAGCTCCTTCACTTTGATTTCTCTCAAGTCATTGGTATTGATGCAACTTCAATTCAAGCTTTGATTGATCTTAAGAAAAGTTTGGAATACCATGCCGGTCTTGATTTCGAAATTCACTTTTCAGGTATTTTGAGTCCTTGGATTCGTAGAGGTCTTGTTAATGCTGGTTTCGGTGGTGAAATCAAAGAAAATGGCCCAAATACTGATATCGAAGCTGATCAGAAAAACTCTCATAGACACACCATTGACTCTCATAGAATTGTCAGCGCCGCCCTTGATGATGATGGTCAGTTGCATCCATTGATTGGTACCAATTACCCTAATTTACACTTTCAAATCCCTTCTTTTGCTAATTACGAGATATAATGTTTCCCCTTTTGCTTTTATAGTTTAATTTTTACTTTCTGCTCTACTTGATATTCGACGTCAAATGCAAAATTATTGTAATCTAATGATACCACATTTCACATTTACATTCAAGGGTATGCTTGAATCAATTATTTCAAGAGTGACCACCGAGCTATCCTTACCGTTGTTACTCGGAGCATGGTACTAACAACCTCATTGTATAGCATGATAAGGCATATACAACATGGGCAATTTTGAAATGAACTAATATACAGCTTAATTTTACATAAAATGTTAGCTGGCTACACCTAATGAAACCCAGAAACATCCCAACCTTTGATCATATCTAACCAAGAAGCCTCCTTATCCTCTTCAGTATTGCCATCAATAATTGCACGCTTTCTAACATTGACTCCATAATTTCTACCTCTCCAAATCTCCATCAGAATTTGTTTCCCAATCCATTTATCACCAGCATCAAAACAAGAACGAGAAAGGTTATCAAAACGAGTTTGTAAAGAAACGCCAATAGCATCCGAACCACTAATGAAAAAACACCAAAATGGCAATGATATCTTATAATCCGTGTTGATTTCTAGTGAGATTTGACGAAGACTTTCAAGATGAGTCAATATTGTAAGAACATGATTTTGCAATAGAGTTGGATCTAGATCTTTGATAAGTCTGAAAAAGTACAACAAAATAGCATTGTAAAAACAAATGTTAAGATGGTACAATATCTCATGGATTGGACTATGAAATGTATTAGCTCTACCGTTAAGATTCCCAGAAAACAAATTCCATGGAAGCTTCCAGTTGATCAGGTCCTCTTCCAAATCACAACAAACTTTGGGGAAGTTTCGAGGATACATTTTTTTTCTGAGGAATAAATTCCTATCGTCTGATATAGATACCGTTTTCTCCATAAGTTCCAACAATGAGATAGGAATTCCATAACCTAGTTCAACAGATGATATTGAAGAGATTTCTCCATTTATTGGAAATGGGATGTCTATCAATCCTCTTGATCCTTTATTCAATTGTTCTCTGTTGACAAAGGGCACGTTTGACAAGCGTGAGTTCAAACCAGTTAGAGGGCTTATCGTATCTCTTTCTTGTAGTAAGTGATCGTGACTTCCCTCAGTCTTCTGATACTCGCTGGTTGTCATACTTTCATTTTCATACTCATCATCACTTGATTCTGCTTCACTTTCGTTATTGAAATGGAATTTGACCGAAAATGACATTGGAGGTTTATCGGGAACACTTGGCCTATCAGCCAATCTTTTTGGGATAACAGGCTCTTCAAAACTAATACCTTCCCCAGTATCGCTTACTTTGCTACTCTCATCATTATCATCATCATCTTCCTCATCATTATCACTTTGATCAACTCTCCTCCATTCGTCTTTACCATCATCTAATTTGACTTCTGTGGGTCTGATTTCAATTTTGTTGAACTCATTTGGTTTGAAAGAATCATCAAAATCAAATTTCTGTATCAAATTGTAATTAGAGCTGATATCTGCATATAGTTCTTCTTCGTCTTTTAAATTGTAATTCAAGACATCAATTTTGGAAGTCGATCTATAAAGAATATGCATATATCTGAACCATAAAATAATTTCATCTAGTTGTTTATCAGCGCATCCCAGTTGCTTGATATAATCGCAAGACTGGCTGGTAACACTGAATAGTAGTTTGCAATTATGCAACACATTCAACATCTCATCTTGCTTTATAGCTAAAATAAAAGTTAGGAGGTATTCTTTGATCAAGCCAGCGGAGATCAATCTACTCAATATTTTAGTGTTGAAAAGTTCAATAGGACCCGTTTCAGTGTATGGTTTGATCAAAATCTCAATCAGTTGGGATAAAGAAACATGTGTCATATCTCTAAACGCTATATAGCATTTGAGGTACGTTGTGGATCCTTCATATAACCCGAAATCGTTGAAAAGGACTCTGTATTGAGTTAAAGATGCAATTGACAACGCAGTGATAGCAAATGTTTGCTTGACTAATCTGCAGAGGTCCTCAAATTGCTCGCCATCCATATCCCTATAATCTTCTGCTGTGCTTTGATCTTGAACATGGCCCATGATGACAAATGTATTGAACAAATAGATTTGGCCAAGATTTTTGTATAATAATGGTATTACAACAGTTTCGAAAAGCGATCCTTTGCAGTTTAAGTACATTATTCCTGTACAGGACCTCACAAAAGTTCTGATTAAATCTTCAGTTTTGGGAGACACCATAACCAACTGGAATTTCATTTCCTCTAAGGAAAGATCTTTGCTCTCACTATCAACCGTAACCAGAAACTCTTTGATTCTTCTTCTAAATATATCACCTAATTCGTATTTTGGCTTGTTAAACTTATCCACAATTCTATTCTTGTATGGTTTTTTGTAAAATTCGGGGAATATTGTCTCTTGTATTTCGTCCCAGTTTTCCGAGCTTGCATCTGCATCCCCCATGATAGTCTTATACGTTAACAATGCATCAATTTGCAATCTGGGATGAATCCAAATATTTCTTGGGTTCAACTCATCTTTTTCAAGCTCTCCATCTTTGATAACAGTACCATGGCGAGCAGTTGCTGGTTGTACCATCATTGTTCGATGAGATGTTGGAGTGAGAAGCCCATTGGATTGTGAAGTGTTCTTCTCAGTAACAGGATCCGATTCTTTTGAGTAGTTCAAAGCGATCCCATCATTTATCGAAAAACATCCGAATGGTCCAATGGAATACGGTTTATCTTTGAATTTTTGGTCGTCCATTTTATCCAAAATGGGATCCATGTCATCGAGATATTTAAAGTACGAACTTGCTGGGAAGTTCATGAATGGCACCTGACGTCTTTGAAAACTTTGGGGCTCCTCGTCATCTTGCTTGGTTTCCAAAGAACCCATGGATCCATCTTCTAAGACAGCCAACACTTCACCGAATTTCAATTTGATATCATACCCAAGACAGTTAAGTTTTGATTTTTCACATCGAAGACAGGTTGGACGTCTACCATCACATTTCACTTTTCTATTTCGACATGTTTCACAACCAGTGAATGTTCTTCTTTTGATCTGCCTCTTGTTTTTCTCCTCTTGATTATCCAAAGTTCCCGAAGATGCTCTTTTACTGGGCGACATCTAGGGCTGGCCAATTGTTTCGTATTGAGAAGACCTCCTATTATCTTTGTCCGATTCTTGTGAATTGTGCCAGACGGGTGTTATGAAATATCTGCATTGGAAATGTCATCAGATAAGAGCTACTAGCTGGTGATGTACACCAAACAGGAAACTCGCTTTCCATCGCACAGATTACGGAAAATAACGAAATTGCAAGCGAGATTCCGATGCTCAGGTCGATTCTCGCGACGATAGTCGCAAAGGATTGATTTCCCTCTACGCTGGTTGTTTCTCTATCTTTCTCTTTCTCTGTTTTCTACCCACGTTTTTGTCGGAAGTTATTAGCAGAATATATAGATTAAAATACACAAAGGTCAATCACTAAAATCCAAATTGTCTTCGATGATGTTAGTTCTAAGTTTCTTTCTATTGCCCCCCTTCACAGGACTTAGTGACCTCTTTTTGGCCTTCAGTTTATCATGTGTGGAATTGGAAGGAGAAAGAACAGAACTATCATTTGTCTGAGATAAAACTGAAGCATGTAAATTCTTCAACCCGGCACCTAGTGGCTTCAACTTTATGGATTTTCTTGCTCCATTCTCTTTGTCATTATCGTTCTCAATGAACGGGTTATTCTTCAGGAAGTCAATCTCTTGATCAACCTTTGAAATATTTTTGGCTGTCGGTTTGTTTTTACCACTTTTTGAGCTTTTTTCAGTAGATGAGTTGTTAGATGAACTCTTCTCAGGAGACGGCGTGATTTTTGAAGAGTATCTTTTCAAAGCTTTGTCCTTCATTATTTCGATAGGAGTAGTACTCTTGGACGACTTATGCGGAGACCTTGACTTTTTCTTAGACGATTTCTTTTTCTCAGAGGTACTTCCATCCTTTTGCATTGACATGAGCTCAACTTCCCTCAGCGGCTCTTCATCTTGATAAATCTCAAAGTCGTCTAACAATTCACTGAACTCTGCACCAAAACTTTTGTTTGGAGATTTAGAGGGAGATAAAGATCTTCTTGGTTTCACATTCAATGGATCATCAATAAGGGCCAACTTGTTTTTTGCTGTTTCCAGTTGTGATAGCAAATCTCTCAGATCTCTGGCGTGCTTCGTTTTCAGAGCAGAGATTTCTTCATCGAAGCTGGATAGTTGCTGTTGGAGAACGAAATTTTTTCCATTAAGCTTGGTGATTTCTTCTTCCTTAACATCAGCCTTTTGTTTGAGAGAGTCATTGAAATCTTGCAACTCTGCCACCTTGCAATTATTCAACTCAAGTTCATTCTTCAAGTTTCTTATATCTCTATTCTCCAACTGTTCAATGGTTTCCTTCAACTCTTGTAACTTGACTTGCGAATCGACTTCCAGATCCCCCAATTGAGCCTCATGGGTTTTCTGGTTAGTGTCCAGCATTTTGTTTAAGTAATTTAGCTCTTCAGCGTGAGCTTTGTTTTCATCTGTAAGGCTCTTCATTTGGTTCTCCAACCCCTTCAGCATCTCTTTGGCGCTTGATAAGGAAGATTCTAAAGAAATTGCATTTCTCTTCTCGGCAAGTAGTTCTTCTTTCAAGTTGGAAATCCTGCTTTGAAGCTGAGTATTTTCCTTCTCCAAAAGTGCCCTATCAGATAATTGGATTTCGTATAATTGGATCTTTTCCTTCAACTTACCAACCTTCTCTTCAAATTCGGAATTGCTTGAGATTTCAGCTTCCTTTAGTTTGATCTCGCTCAACTCTGACTCGTTCAACTTGACCTCTAATTTCTGAATAGTAGTTTCAAGGCTTGCTTTTTCAGTCGTCAAACTGAAGACACTATCTTTTGTTTGGTTGAGAGCATCCTTTAGTTCACTGATCATATCCTCCTTATTTTTTAATTCATGAGACTGTTTAGTCTTCAGCTCAGTCAAAGAGGATTCGAGATTAGACAACATTTGTTCTTTCTCATCCAAGTTAGACTTCAATTTTTGCATTTCAGCGGAATGTTCCAAAACAAGTTTATTGAAGCTTGATATGCCATCTTCTGTTTCTTCCTTTAGTTTCAATATCTCATTTGTGTGTTGTAATTTCAAATTACCTATCAGGTGGTCGAGATCTAGGATCTCCTGTGATAGGGTTTTACACTCAAGCTCTGTAGCTTCTAGTGATGATTTCAAGTTCAGAATCTCAGACTCAGAGTTGAGTTTTTGCTCGTCTAATCTTGCTTGCAACATATCTGCACGTGACTCAAGCTGAGAAGTCTTGATCTTTTCATCGTTTAAAAGAAAGCTGATTTCACTTAACTCCGATTTTTTCGATTCAAGAGAGGCACCAATTTCTCCAATTTTCTCTCTATATGATTTGGACAATTCTTCTAACTTGCTATCTGTGGACCGCAAAGAATCCTGCTTAATCTTGTGAGTCTCCATTTTAAATTTATTTCTCAAATTACCAAGTTGTTTTTCATTCTCCTTATACAGCTCACTTCTTATTTTCTTTTCAGTATGAACTACATCATCTTCGAGTCTAATGACCTTCTCTTGTAACCTTGATTGATATGATCTCATCTCTTCAATTTCTTTTATGATTTCGCCTGAAACTACTGGACTCTCTGATTTTTTAGCTCTAGGGTTCTTGTGACTTAAACTGAGGGATTTTCTTTTCAGTTTTTGGTATTGAATTGGGTTAATATACCTCAAAGTTTGAATTATCAGACCCTCATCGCCAAACTGATCGAGAGTAATGACAATTGATATTGGGCACTTTTTCTTTGCAAAGTCATTGAAGATCAGTCTTGTTAATTTGTTCGTTCTCAGTAGAGAAACATTGAATTGTTTGGTCACAGCCAGCTCTAAACAGCGGCCCAACTGTGTGAGTGAGCCATTTGTAAAGCATCCTTCCTTCAGATTGATTCCCGTAGTATGTGAAAGTTTGGATCTCTCCAATCCAGCAAGATCTGCAAGAGTGAATCTTGAAGTGGTAACCAAACCTCTGAATACTTTGACCAAATTGATGAATATAAAGCAATGAGATCTTGAAGAGTCTTTATTCACAAACGTTGAAGCAGTTGTTCTTTGTTTGAGACCTTCTTCAACTAAACCCAAAGCAATGGATTGGTCTGTGACCAAAAATTGTGAAAGATTAAAAGGTCTCAACTTATGATCTTTTTGGTCGGTTATGATGTTCAGCATTGATGCCTTTTCATTTGCACTATTTGCCTCCACTAATAAATCTCTAGTCGAGTCATTGTAAATTTCAAACATTGAAATTGTAACCGTGTATTGAACATCAGACGAAGTATCCCAATTGTTCCCCTCCGAATAGTCAGGTGTGACTGATTGTGATTTTGACCGATGAAGATTAGTCAACAAAGGTGACAATGTAGCAAAGTCAGAGGTTATGTTCTTGTTCTGTAGTTTCTCAAATATGTAGTTTAATGAACTCGAGATCAATCCATTGCTGGCAGGAGCAAAAAGGGTATGACTCTTACCTGAATTGGAAGGCCCCAAAGTAAAAAGCAAGCAATCTTCGCCTTCCAAAAGTTGATTATCAATCATCTTTCTACAAGAGTTGTCAAAAAATGTTGAAGATTCTTCTGATGAACCATCCGGTTGAGAGATCGACTGGAAATCAAAAGCTGTATCATATTTGTTGAGGATGATCTGATTTGGCTTTTCTAAAGACCTTTTGAAAACTGGTGTTTTCGCATCGCTTTCAGAAGCGGGTTTCAATCTAAGGTGCAATTCCATTCTAGTAAAATCAGTAACCAGTTAGTACCAAAGAAGACAGTAACAGAAATGGATTGGTGATATTGACAGAGAGGAGCTCTTTTTCCCAGTTTATTTCCATTTCTTGTTTACTTTTAAATTTGTTGTTGTTGATTTTCCTTGCGCGTCTTGCTTCTCTGTTTATTTTGAGTGAGCCACCGATCAGCAGAGCAGAGGGTACAGCCCTTCACATCATCGTCTGGCTATTTCTACACACATAGCAATCTAGCATTATCTGTTGTCTTTGATCAAATGTGGTTTAATTATGGAAAGCGTATACTGGATGGTAACTAAAGTGCCCTCTCAAACAATTGTACTGGTCCGCTCTTGAAGGGCAAGCAAAAGCATATACTGAACAAGATGATTTATTTTAATCATCTTTACTTACTAACCAACCCCGAATTGGAAAAGCATTCACCAACCTACTCAAATACTCAATATCTATGATATTCTTTATAATATGCTGTCTCATATCAGTGATGATTCCATTATCAGTTGCCTTTGCTACCATAGATTCCGAGACTTTTATGACATTGGTGATTGGTATGGCTGCGTGGCATAGAGTACCGACTCACTCTGAAGCACACTAAGCTTTGAATCAGGGTTTATAATATGACATGCACTGAAAAGCATTGTTATCGAACTCGCAGGCTCTGCACCTGTGAGCAGAACCAGTAATGAAGTTGACATACCTACTATTGACTAACATGAACGGCATATTCAACTGCTTCAAGCTGCAGTGTGGGCATTGGTATCCCCTCTGGTGGCTCAGCGAACAATCTGCGCCACGTATAGCCTGCTTTCTTTAGTGCGCTCTCTACTAATGTATAGACGAATCTTCTTATTATACTATAACAATTGAATAGTATCACATATTAATAATAATAATATATTGTTCACATTGGTAATAGGTTCAAAGTAGCTTTTATTTGTCTCTCTTTGATGAGCACTTTGTACAAAATCAGGCTACGTAGCTTCGTTTGAAGGGTATCGGCCTAACAAACAACAGAATAGCAATCTGTAATGCAACTCTTAAGGTAAGATGAGATTAAGAACGCTCTAGAACATCCCCAAGAGGTTAAAGTGCATGCATGAAATGAGACAGACAAGAGAGTGTTTTGCTTTGTTTTGTATGAGGGAAGCAGGATGCACTCCAGAAATCCGCATATTTAAGCGCTACCAGAATCCACCCAGCTTGTTTCCTTGTACTCACCACTCTTTCTTCTTGCTTTTCTTAGTTTTTCTCCTATTTTCAACTAAGACAAACAATACTATAAGATATATCCATGACCACATCATATTCAGAGTCCTTCATCTTATACTGGGTGAAAGCATTCACTATCCATAAAACTGTGCCAGGCCCCCAGTGGCACTCCTTGTTCCAATACATAATCAAATGGGTTCTCTTTTATCTTGTGTTGGTCGAAACCCATCGGCACATTGCTACAAAAATTGGACCAAGTTAGGTATCATCATTTTGGTTTTTGATTGTTTTTTGATTGTTCTCGTAAAATTGCTGTATGTAGGCCTGGCAAGCCCCAACGGAGCGGTCCTGTCACCGGTCAAGAATCCTCTGAAGGTTGAACATTGGGTGGGCTTCTAGTTTTTGGTATGACGGCCTTTTCTAGTACTGAATGGGGATAACTTCTCCTGCAGGGAAAGATGGGGTTTTGATTGTATCGAGGCTAATATAGAGCTTGCTCGGTGGGATACTGGAGGGGGTCTTGGCCGGGGGCGGGGCCGCGCCGTTGGTTTGGCCGATTTTGCTGGTGCACGGGTGATATAAAGATATGTCATTAATATACTACCGGATTGATATTTATGTAATTAGACCTCTATGACACAACAATCTAATATTATCTATGGTCTGGCACAATCATTATCTTTATCGTATCTTAGCTACAAATACTAATGGTTAGACTTGTGTGC
>JAJMFV010000063.1:0-13603 GCA_030568425.1 Ambrosiozyma llanquihuensis | reverse complement strand
CAGCCGAGACAAACTTGTTAGAAGCAGCAATGGATGAGAATGGTTTAAATTTGAAGAAAAACTTAAAAGACCATTGGTCATCGGTGTTCCCAATTAGAGCAACTAGAATCTTTATCCAATATACAATTGAAAAATTGGACCATAAAACTGAAACCTATCAAAATTTATTAAAATTATGGAAACCAAGAATCAAGCCAATCTTACCACACATCTTACAGCTACTATATCAAATCCAAGCATATCATAATCCTGCAAATTGGGTGGATTTACCAAGCGAAGTTCAAGCTTTTGTTAAATACAGTTGTATGGAAAGATTCTGGCAGCAAGGGGTGTCAATCCAATCCAAAGAATCGTTCATGGATGAAAGTGTCAAAGCAATGCATACGCTAAGAGATTTTGCGGATAGTGTGGGTCATATAGTGAGATACACCAGAGAGTATGCGTATCTAACAATCAGTTCAATTACTGAGTTGGAAGACACGTTGTATGAGATACCGGAAGTTGCAACAATGTTATGGAAGGCGTTAACTGGTGAGCCATTGGGTATAACTTTACATTCATGGAGACATATGATTAATCTTGTTGTTAGAAGTATCATTAAGAATTGTCCGATTAATCAGTTGGATCCGTTCATGGTTGAATTTATACCTCAGATGTTACTTACTTTGAACCAGCTGTTAATCAGTAGATGGGAAATCGTGTATACAAGAGGCTTACAATTGGAAGGAAATGAAAGTGATGAACAAATGAGTGAAGAGATGATGGAGGAACATATGTTGAGACAGTTGACAGCTGTTATTGCCAGAATGTTGATTGATTTGATTGGACAGCAGCCATCGAGTGGGTTGAATGCTAGACAGCTAAAGACAAGAGAATTGATTTTCAACAATTTGAACTTGCTGGCGCCACTATTAAATTTACTCTGTTCCATTGTGAATTTCAAAGATAGTAGATGTTCATTCAATGCCATTTTGATAGTTAAGCATATGATTCCAGATTTAATAGCGTTGAACAATGAGCAGGTTGATAAGTTCCTCAGTGAGAATTTGATTCAGACATTGTTGGGAGTATTGGGTGACAAGTTTTTCCAAGATACACATCCGGAGTGTGGTTATACATTGACGATACTATACATGGGTTTAAGATACAATTCCTCTTATCCATCGATTGTTTTACAAAAATATTTGAGCATACCAGACAAGCAAATTACTGATTTTGAAATTGTCTTGATGAATTGTAAGAAGCTGAGAGATAGAAGAAATTTGTTTTTGCAGTTGATTGAAGATTCCAAAAAGCAAAATGGACAAATTGATGAAAATGAAATTGTTAATGATGAACAAAGATTAAAAGACAGAAGAGCTAAGATTGAATCTAATTCCTCTGTTAACAAGAGAATTAAAAAATTAACATCAACTGATGATCCATTGGATAATGGATCTTCGTTGAATAACCTATTCGGTAACGAATAAGTTCAAACTATCATATGTATTTTTGGCCTTTAATTCTAATTCTTCATTCCAATTTGGATATAATTTTGATAGGTAATTTGTAAAGTTTGACGAATCAGCTAGGAATTCTTTCTTTGCTCTTCTACCTAAACTCAACGTCAATAATGAATCATCCGTTGTTGTATTGTTTTTACTTATTCTAACCTGTTGTTTTCTCTTGTTCTTATTACCCACCTCATGGCTGATATCCAACTGTTTCAAGTATTCTTGCCGTATCAACTCGGTGATGAAATTTCCAATGGTTTCAAAGCCCAATATATCATATTTGACCGTCTCTTCGAATTTCAAATGGAAATCTGACTCTAGGATGTTCAATAGATCAAACCTTGATAGATTGTTGGCATTCAATACTATGATTGTTAGTATTAGTAAAGTCACACCATCACTGATTAATTTAGTGGTTGGTTTTGGTAAATCGCCACCTGTTTGGATCAAATCATCCTTTGCAAGTTTAGTTTCTTTCAAAGTTGATATTGGTTTCGAGTTGGGTTGTAAATGGTAGTATTGTTGGATTTTCAAGATGTTTGGAAGATGGTTGACAACTATATAATCATCCCTTGCAACTTCATCGGTTCCTTCATTCAATTCAACCAAGTCCAATCCAAACACCTCCTGTAAATACTGTCTAATTGGCTGCAGCAGATGTTTCTTGAACTGGATACCTGACCCTTTCCCACCTTCAATCTCCATCAGCTTGGCAACCATCGTCTTGTTCAGCACCTGTCTTCTGTCCTCCAGTCCAATCAACGTCCTCACAAACTGTTTGGTTAAGTTGTCTATCTTCTGGTGTCTGATGGACTGGCCTGCCTCTTCATAAGGCGAATCAACACGCTTCTGTCTCTTGCCCTGGCGGCCATCCCCTTCAACCGAGTCACGTTCCTCATCCTGCTCTTGCTCTTGCTCCTCCACGTCGTCAAAGTAGTCCGACTCAACCTGGACAGAGGTCAGTGTCTGCTCGTATTCATCCGCTTCGGCTCTTCTTGCTCTTTTTCTGGACATTATCTGGCTGTTCTTGGTTGTGCTTCTGTTCTTGGTTGCCCCAATTTGAGTCTCTGTGTGTGTCAAATTTGTGTGGAAAACGCCAAATTCTGAAATTCGGTGCGGTTTTTGTTGTTGAAATCTGATCGATCCGAACAGCAAATTGGAGAAACCTGAGCTGTTTGGGCTGTTTGAACTGGTTTGGTATACTTCAGCAAGTTGAAGTGCCGTGTGTTTAGAGTATTCCTTCGTTATTATGAGTGACCATACCAGACTGAAGGTTGTGTCGTTGTGCTTCTGCTCGTTGGTGGCATTGGCTGCAGGAACGCCTTATCTCTATGGGATCTATTCACCACAACTGATTGCCAGGTGCAACTTCTCCACATCCGACTCTTCCTTGATCTCATTTGCTTCCAATATCGGTTCATCCATCGGTGGGTTCTTTGCTGGGTTGTTCATCGACTCTTACGGTCCCAAGTATGCCATTGTTGGTGGGGCCGTTTTGGAGTTCTCTGGGTTTCTTATCTTGTACCTCTGTTACAAGTACCAGATCCACAACTTCCCCTTGTTGTTGTTGGCGATGTTCAATGTTGGGTTTGGATCAGTGTTGGCATTCATGTCAACCATCAAAGTTTCAACGGTGAACTTCCCTCATCATAGAGGTGCTGCCAACTCGTGTAATGTTTCAGCGTACGGTTTGGCTGCTTTGTTTTATGCAGCCATTTCAACTATTTGCTTTTCTGGAAACACACAAGGTTTACTAAGGTTTATTGCTTTATTTACGGGTATTGTCATTGGTTGCAGTGCGTTTTTCGTGAACCTGTACGAAAATGAGGAGGATGAAATGCATCATGGAGGTTTAATCAACGAAGATGACGATTATTTGGATACTACCAATACCACGACCAATAACAACAATACCCAAGTTGATGAGGAGAATCCTGCATTCAAGTATTTGTTAAAAGCTCATAGAGGTTCATTTGCTCAGGTGAATTTTGCAAGAAACAATTCCAGTGCATCTTTGTTTTCAATGGCTACAGATTCAACAGGTACCATGTCAAGTTCATCTTCAATAATCTCCCAATCTCCAGCCCCTTCAACATCGTTTGTCTCTGCTATAGCAATCAACAACAGCAATAATAGTTCAAGCAACGACTTGGCTAATCAAATGGTAAACAAATCCGTTGCAAATAATAATACCATCATCAATAACAACACAGGAAGTCATTTCTTAAGAACACAATCTTTTAATTCCCCAATTCCAGTTTCGAAATCATCAGGACAATTGTCTGGTTCCATACTATCATCATCACATATAGCCAGAGCTGGTTCATATAGACACTTGTCATCATTAAGTAATTCACCAAGAAATACAAATATCATCACACCATTTGGGTCCATCCCAAAGAGGAAAACAGAAGAGGCGATTTTGGATGAGGATTCAATTGAACAATCATCTCAACTGACACCGCTTTCTCAAGGTGGTGTTGTTCCTACAAAAACTTCGACATCATCATCTCCCTTTAATAATTATATCAACATTGGTACATCACCGCAGTCAAAGAATAACTATTATATTCCTGAAGAGTTCAATTCTAGTGTGGTTCCAACTTATGAAAATTCAAATTCGGATGATTATTTGGAGCAATTAAAGCAACAAAAGAGTAAACAACAGAGAAAGAGTAAGAAAGTTAAAAAGACTCTAACCACAAAGGAACATTTAATCAGTTTAATCAAAGATCCTAGATTCCAATCACACTATATACTAAATGCATTTTATTGTTCAATTGGGCAAATCTACATCTTCTCAATTGGGTTCATAGTCAAAGCACAACTAAACAACCAAAACCTAAACCCGATCTTAAAACAACTATTGTTCAAGATTTCCAATACAGATGAGGATTTATCATCTTCCTATCAAGCACTTCAAGTTTCAATCATCTCACTTGCCAATTTCCTAGGAAGATTAATAGCTGGTCCATTATCCGATTTGATTCACAAACGTTTCAAATTCCAAAGAATTTGGGTTTTGATTGTGACGTTGTTATTGTTAAGTTGTGGTCAATTGACCTTGGTTATATTAAATGACTTGAACTCACTAAGTTTAACTTCATTTTTAATTGGTTTATCGTACGGTGCAATCTATGCAACTTTACCAGCTGTTATAGCAGATACATTCGGTGCAAAGAATTTCGCAACAACTTGGTCACTGCTAGGAACAGGGCCAATCTTGATTTTTTTGTTCTTAAGTAAGTATTTCGGAAGAGTTTACGATTCACACAGTGAGAAAGTCGATGATGGTTCAGGTGGGTTGGTTAAAGTTTGTCTTAAAGGTGACAAATGTTATGATTCCGTGTTCAAGTTGACATCGGTTCTTTGTGGTGCTCTGTTTCTAGGTTACTTTGTGGTTATCTACACGCAAAGACGTAGGAAGTGAGTGCGGTAACTCCATATATATATATATATATCTATTTTCTACTCCATTTAATTTATTAAGCCATATTACAATTCCCCGAAACTCTGCTCAACTCAGTCAATTTCACCAAACTCTGTCCAAATCAGTTAGTTGTATCGTATCTGTACCGCACCCGCCTCCTCCGCCACGTCTATTCTGCGGAATTTGATTGGCGCAACAGTTTGAAGAAGTTTGAAGAAGAACATGTTTCACCTGTGCAATTTGGTGCTCTTCTTCTGGGTGGTCAGTGTTGGAGCTGTGGTGTTTAGGATGTTGTATCAATTGAAACAGCAGAGATCCATATCTTTCAAATCGATTACATCGTGGTTCGGGAAAAGATCAGCAAAGGATGAATTGACCAGGCCAATCAAACAGTTACCTCAGACATCAGGAATTGGTGCCTTTGCTGAACCTACAAGTTTTGAAATATTGGGTAACAATTCCAACTTGCTGAATATCAAGCTACCCAAGTCGTCAATACTCAATTTAAGATTCGATAATGGGTTGAGTAAAGCCATTGCAATTAATGGATCCATCTCCGATTTGCATTTGGAGATTGGGAAAGTTGGTAAGATTCTTTTCCAAAGATGTTTCAATCCAATTCAACCAATGTCCATATTACTCTCTGCTAATTCAGCAAGCTCGAATTTTGTCACTTTAGATTCTAATAAAAATTGCATTTGGTCGGTGAATAAGGATAGTTTGTTGGCTTGGTCTGGTAACTATCTTGATTTGCACGAGTCTGATGATCATCAGAAATTGGTTAAGATTGAAGGAGATGGACAGTTTGTGTTGTCGTCTCCGGGTTCAATAGTTCAAATAAACTTGAAAGATGACGAATCCATACTTGTCAATCCATTTAGTGTATTAGGTTATAGTACACCAACAACAACAGCAGACTCACCTGATGCTTCTGAGTCTCAGGTTAAACATTTTGTGGATTTGAGTATTCCAAGAGTGTCAACAAGTAGCAGACTATCCTACTATTATTCCAAAACCCATGACTTGATCTCTTCAAAACTTAAAGAAAACAATATCACCATTCCAAAACAAAACAAGTATGTTGCATCTATAACTTCTGGTTTGGCATACACCATATCATCATCTTTCAACCTTGTTAAAAGAGGTGTTGGAAGAATCATTAGTGGTTCCGATACCAACTACATGATTGAATTCAAAGGGCCAAAGACACTTTTGGTTCATAACAACTTGAAGTTGAAAACCACTTTTATGACCGCTGATGAATTTGAAAAGTTGACTTGATTACTCCTCCTACTAAACTATTCTGTATATCTATATATGACCTTAAACATAACCTTAAACATAACCTTAAGTATATCCAACCAGAATAAGTAGCCTAATATGGAGTTAATTCACCAACTTTGAAGTGATATTTAAATCAAAAAAAAATTATTTCAAAATATTTGAGCCATTGCATAGGACAGACAATATTGAAGTGATGATAGTGTTATCATCATCATACGCCGTTCAACTCAACAATGTTCACGAGATTCACCAAGTCAGCTTCCGGGTTGGATAAACAAACACTAAACACAATCAAAAACAACTTGAAATCTTCAAAATGGAAACTCCGAGATGATTCGTTATCTTCATACAAGGCTAAACAACTTCACGTCACTATTCAATCCGTCTTGAACCCCAATGAAAAGTTCATGAACACTGAATCACAATTGTTATTAGACTCCAGGTTCAAGATTGGTAATACGTTACCATATGGATACTCACAATTGTATTGCAATCCGATATCGTCAGAGTGTGAGTTGAGCTTGGATGGATACGATAATTACCATGCTCCAAGCTTGCAACTGGTGGATTATTTCAAGAGACGGATGTGGATTGGTGGTGAGTTTGAGTTTGATGTTGATAACATGCTACGATTCGGTGATGATGTTAGATTTGAAGAGAGTGTGGGGAATGTTAGACTGATACGGGATTGTGTGTTTGTTGATTATCAAAGAGAGTTTGCCAATTCTTTGGGGAGAAGTTTACTTGAAAAGAGAAAGCTTTGTTATTTGAATGAACTATACAAGGAGACAAAGGGGGATGAGAATTCAACCGATATTGTTGCTGATCAACAGTTGGTTGTTAAACCTTCAAAGATCACCAATTTCAGAATGAGTTGTTTGACTTTCAACTCTCATTTGATTCATTACGATCATGCATATACCACACAAGTTGAAGAGTATCCGCAAGTTGTCATACAAGCACCATTGTTGATTCAACTGGTATTGAGTCATTGGAACAATTATAATACAAATATAAAAGTCACAAAAATCAGATACAAGATCACCAAACCATGTTTCATTGATGATCAACTAAGTTTAAACTACAAGAAAATTCCAGATTCAAATGAATATAAACTTTGGATATACAATTTAACAAGAAACTATACATGTTTAGAATCAACTTTGTCATTTGCAAGCTAATCATGATGATAATAACTTTGTAACTTTTCTTCTTGGGCTCTCCATTTCATATATTTTGTCTTAGTTTTCTTATCTAGATCAATCAACCTCAAATAACCTGTATTCAAGTCAATTATAACACTAACATCTTTCAAAGTCATTGAAAACTGTATAAAGTCATCAACATCCTCACAACTTTGTAATTGCATCAACAATGAATGGAAATCGCCTCTTGATTCATCATTCTGTAACTTGTACAAGGTTTCAAAGACTCGATGGTTATCGCCCATTGCCTTCAATAGCTTGTCGTAGACGGGTATCCTGCAAGGAGATTCATCAATACCATCTTGGATTTGCCGACACCAAGCAGCCAAATTATCCTTGTCTAGTATCTGCAAGTTGCAAATGATGAACTTTTCACCTTTGGATTTCATCAAAGCACAGTTTCTACAGTTGAGATAGTCTTTGGGTGGATGATACAACCATTTTGGCTTGAATTCAAACAACAACTTAGTGAAATCGTCACTGAACTGGAATTTCAAATGCTTATTGAGTTTAAACGTGTGTAATGTATCCGACTCTGATTCTGACTTCAACTCAGTGTATAGATTCTCCATCAAGAGACCATAACCATCATCGTGTTTCAATTCAACGTTTGATTTCTTTTCAATTTCCCTGATGAATTGCGGATCCAATGATACCAATTCCATCGGTACTATGAATTCTCTAAGTTCATCAAACTTGTCCAGTTGTAAATAGTCGTATATCTCTCTTGTTGTGAACTCTCCACTCTTCTTAAGCCGGAGTCGCAAGGCCTTACCAATCAATCTGGTGTCCTTGTGTTCCTCGTTGTGTTTGTATGAGAAGACAACGTTGGCTGCTCCTTTTCCTATCAATTCCCAGTCTTCTGCATTCATCATTAAACTAGATGAAGCTATACAGGGCTAGATGAAGATGAATACAGCTACAGTTACACCATTCACGTTAACATTGATCAGTAGTTTCCTTTTACACAGTAAAAAAGTATATAATAGTACACAGCCAAGCTCATTATTGCAAAGAAATGAGATCCTGGTACAACGACCAGAGCACATTCTTGCCCAACTTGTTCAACAGCTCCTTCTTGTTCTCCTCGTTCAAGTCAAGGAACCTCTTCACCAGCTTCATATCGATGAACGGTCTCTTTGAATGGTCGATGATCCCGTTCATGTCACCGATTGAGTTCAACCTTGGATTCAAACCCAATGGATGAACCTCTCTGTCTATGATGTAGTTTTGAATCGCATAGAGTGTACGGTATGAAGTTTCATTGACTGGTATCACTTTGTAAAATGAACCATCAATATTACTTGCCATCACTTCAAATCCCAAACCCATTTGTGAGTTTGTAGGTAGTGTCTTCACCATTGAAAAAATCGATTTGGATCTCTCGATACATTTCATGTTGGTTGTATATCCGTTGAATCTGAACACTGCTCTTCTCAACAACTTGGAACCTTTCAATGAGTTGGCATCGTATGGGTCATATTGAAGTAAATGCAACACTGAGTCTTCGTCAGATATCAGAATGAAAAGATTACCATCCAATACAATAAAATCACACGCTGTCACTTCAACATCTTTTTCATCCTTACCAAGATTCAACATTCTATATGGATCAGCATCAAAGCCAAGCAATGAAACACTCTGGTATGAATCACCAACCAAAACCAAATTCATGAATGATTTCATGTCCTTTGTATAGATTGATGTATCGGTGAATGCCACAGGTGCAACATTCCCACCACTTTTCATTGCCCTAACCAACATTCTTTGACCTTGAACAGATGAAAATCTACCACTTATTTCACAAATTGCTGAAATTGGACCTTTCAAAGTTTCAGATGTCATCAATTTCAATCTGTTCTTTGCCTCTGGTCTTTCCAAATCCGGAACAACATCGATGATCTCGTATATCTTCCATGAACCATTTGTAGTCATATCTTCAACTTTGTACTGTCCTGTTCCAACAGTAATCACGGTCTTGCTTTCTGAATCTGAAAGTCTCAACTTCATCACTTTTAATGAATTACAAACTTCATCATCATCCAATTCAATATTATCGATGACTGTCCAATTACTTGGAGACACCAATTTAATCTGTCCTTTGTAATTCAAAGCTTTTTTATAATCGTCTTTCAAGCCACTCAATGGAACCCCATCGTCATCAATTGCATTGTATGGAATCTCTTTCAAAGTGGATATCACAAATATATTGGAATCTTCATGGTATTCAACTTGGTTCACAGTCTCGCCAATTTTGATCTTCTTTATTGGAACTCTATTTGAATAATCAAATTTGGAATCCAACTCACAAATTCTACAACATTTCTTATCATCAACTGTAATGAACCCATTCAAACAATTCTCCCCACTAAAACTGGCGAAATATAATGCAGGCTTGGATGTAAATTGGTGTAATCTAGGCATTGAATTGTGTGGTTTCGAAATTAAAAACGATGTTGCACCCGATGCAAACACACATTGAGAGCCTTGTAGATTCTCCAACTTGATCAAATTTCTTTCAATCTTTGTGGCATGTGCATATGAATTATCTGGGGCACCAATTATTGGAAATTGACATTTTTCATTAACTTTCATCAATTTATAAGTTTTGGAAATTGGATCAAAATAAAGTTGATACATTAACACTTCACCACCATAGGTTAAGATCATTAGATAATCCTTTGTTACAAATTCATCTCCCAGTTTGGTGAAAATCGCTTGCTTGATAAGTGGATCGACATCAGCTTCATAATTGGGGTCCATTGAGGATAATGTCAGTATTTCTGGAAACGAATGAATATCTTTGAATTCATAAACTTTCTCCTTGTGTTGTTTTTTAAAGACAAGTAATCTATTGTCAGCGGTAACCATCCAGAAAGTTGTATCCTGTTTCAAATTCTCCTTGGTTTCAACTACATCTCCCTTGTTGGTTCTCTTGATACCTTTCTTTTTGGAAACATGATTTAAAATTGATGTATCTGTAATCCAACCATTTGTGAAGATTAGATAATTCAACAATGCTGGTAAATCCATCTTTTCCAATTTTTGTTCTTCATCAGAATATTCCAAAACATCAATCTCACCATTCTTCATAATCACAACAACATAATTCTCATAAATTGAAGCAGAGTTGATTTCATGATCATATGTAATTGAATGCAATTCTCTAAACTTGAAATTAAAAACAACAACTTTGAAAGGTATAACTTGAATGATTTTTTTCTCTGATGATGATTGAATTGTACCAAATTGCACCGTATATTGTTTGTTATCAAAATCCTTTGTAAAAAAAGCTCTATAATTTTTAGTAGTTAGGAAGATTTGTGTTTTATAATTTTTGAAATCAGTGGTGATTAAATATTGTGTAAGTCCCTTTGAATCTTTCAAAGTCCAAATCTTATCAACATTTGAAAATTTCAAAGAAGATTTAATTTTTGGTTTAACAGACGGGTTCATTATAGATAAAGATCCATTTGAACCAAGTCCAGATGTTGAAATTATACAATTTTCATTCAAATTCGGATTCGGAAGACCAAAAATCTTTGGTTCTTTGCTTATCTTTCCCAATGTGAAATCTGAAACTGGACCAACATTCAATAAACTGTCAACTATTCTAAAGTTGCAATCCATCAATGAACCTGATTCTATAAGACTCTGGCCATTTCCTTCATCCTCATCATAAAGCCAGAAATCGTCATCTTCCTTCGTACTTGAAGTTGTCACATGATGGTTATCATTAGAATCGGATGTTACAATATTCAATTTCCAACTTATCAAAAGGGCATCACTTCCCTGTGAAGAGACAAAACAAGTGTCTGAATTCTCAATATTTGTAATGAATGAAACATTGGTGATATCAATGTCCGATAATGCACTTGTGTCAATTTTGGTTAGTGTATCAATGGTCGAAGTACCACCTATACGATCAAACTTCAGGCATAAAAATTCACCAATCTCTGTTATGATCAATGCCTGATCATTTCCAACGTAATCAACTTTACAATCTTCTAAATATAATTCCAGTTTTGAATTATCTTTCAACATTAAATCGGATGTATCTTTATAAAAACTATTCACAGAAAAACCTTTTATTGAACCAAGAGTATTAACATACAGTAGCTCATTTGATCCAAATAGTAGTACACCATTGATTGGTTCAGGTAGTGGATATATGAAGTCCAAATCGTAAGGTAAGTTGGCTAGTTCCATGATTGGAGTTGCCTTTTTGTTTTCCAGGTCTAAGGACAAGACCGTTAGTTTCAGGTTGTCTTTAACTTTTGGAAGATAACCTGCCCAAGACATTGATTCTGGAGCATAAAGCACAGCAATTGTTGGGTTTCTATAAGAGTGAAGGTATTGATAATCAACTATATTTTTCAAGTCGGGAAGTAATGTGGATGCGTTCATCATAAAACTGGAGCTGAAAATCTCCTTGGATTCGATATTAGTGGCTGCATTGTTATCATCATCTTGATCACCTTTTTCCTCTTTATCATTACTCTTGATTTTTTTATCTTCATCTTCATCATCATTCAAGTCATTAAATGGATCATCTATATCATACAAGTCTTCTTTTAAGAATGGTAAAAAAACAAAGATTTCGTTTATTTCAATGGACGTACACAAACCATTTGGATCTGTTCTATGTTTCGGTTGACTCTTTGATAGTTTTTCAATAGACAGGCATTCCAAAGCTGGCTCATAGTAATGTAAACTAACATTTGAAATACAATAACTAGATGGATCCCATTTCACAATTGACAATTTTGCAATTCTAGTTGATACTATCAAATAATCAACGTTATCGTTCTCATTTGATTTGAATTTTGTGATATTCACGATCTCACCGCATAGTCTATACTCTGATATCAGAGACAGTTTGCAGTCTAAATTGTAAACTTCAGAAGTTGTGGCTTCATCTTCAATGAAAGTTTCAACATCCTTGTCTATGTTACCGTTTCCGGGTATGTTATCTTCATTTTGCTTCTTCTCTGATCCTTCAGTAATTTCAAAGATTTGGAGTATACTTCCCTTTGAAACAATCAAGTTTTTCGCCGTTGCAGAGGTGAAATTGCAGTACAAAGACTGCAGACAGGTTGACTGGTCTATGAATTGGTTGTACACTTCCATAAGAGATGGATTGTTATGGGTGTTTTGATGAATTGTGAGCTGATTTGGAGTCTCTGTTGCCCCGTTTGATCAGTTCCCTTTTCCGTTTTGATGAAGAGTTTTAAGCAGGTTGGCTGTCATGTGAGATGCGCGTGTCAGCAGCAGCTCCCTTCTCTGTCTCGATGCCGTTTCCATGTCTCTTTACGTCCAACAACTTGATGGCTGATCACTTGTATCATCATATTGCAAGAGTTTTTGGATTTATAGCTGCTTTGAGAGAAGTTACGGCTCACAACTAATCGGGCAAATGAGTTAGAAATAGATGAGCTGTAAATTTGATAGGAGACTAAACAGAGCAAAAGTGCATGAAGATAACGCAGTCATACGATTCAAACAGCTGAGTAGAGCTTATCTTTGATCAATACATTATACAATGGTGCAGTTGTTAAATTTCTGGTAGAGCTACAAAAAAAAGAAAATATAATCCTTCAAACCTTTAAACTAAACTGTAGATTTAATCCATTAAACTAGAGAATCAGTTATCAATCAGTATCAGCATTATTAGTTGAAGAGATTTAAAAAAACAAAAAAAGAAGTGTTCCGATACCGGGAGTCGAACCCGGGTCTGCCCGGTGAAAGCGGACCATGATAGCCGTTACACCATATCGGATTTGATGAAGTTTTAAATTGCCTGGTTCTTTATCAACTCCAGGGAGCCAAAATTCTGCCACTTTTTAAAGCTCATTAAACTCGTTTCAGAGGCTGGTAGAGGCTAATTATTAGCGTCTGTATCTTCATATTCGTTGTAATTCTCCAGATTTGCTTAAAAATAGTTTGATTTATATTAATATATTTATGTTCTATGTTAAAAAAAAAAAAAAAATGTCCGTTGGGCATTTAGCTCAGCGGATATCATCAGCTCCGTGTTCTGCGGAAAACCAACTCGCCGCGACCCTGCCCAAGTCGTCGGTTCGAACCCGGGTGTGGGAGTTTTTTCTGTTGTTTTATTTTCTAATGTTTCTCCCTAATTGCGGTATATTTAGGAGAGCTAAGTGGAAACCATTAGCGAAAATACCAAGTAC